>JAULCA010271583.1:0-13183 GCA_032360845.1 Crassadoma gigantea
TTTATAAAAATACATTTTCACTGAAATTATGAAATCTGGGTGTCGGAAAGGTGTAAAATTATTCTTCGGAAAAGAAAAAAACTGTAGTTGAGCTAGATAAGAAATTATACGGGGGCAGGCTCCTATGGAGAATTAACATTTTTAATAATTTGCTATATTCCCCGATTGGGCCCTGTCCCTCAGCGCCCAGGGGGGCAAGACACACAGTTTATACAAAACTGGTTCCCAATCACCAAAAGATGCTTTAGACAAAATATGAACCAAATCCTTTCATTCCTACAGAAGAAGAATTTTAAAGAATTTGCTATATTCCCCTATTGGGCCCAACCCCTCAGCCCCCAGGGGGGCCGGACCCACAGTTTATACAAAATTAGTTCCCTTCACCTAATGATGCTTTAGACCAAATATGGAACAAATCCTTTCATTCCTACAGAAGGAAAAGGATTTTAAAGAATTGGCTATGTTCCCCTATTGGGCCCGTCCCTCGGCCCGCAGGGGAGCGAGACCCACATTTCATACAAAATTGGTTCCCATTCACCAAAGGATGCTTTAGACCAAATATGGAACAAATCCTTTCATTCCTACAGAAGGATAAGGATTTTAAAGAATTGGCTATGTTCCCCTATTTGGCCCCGTCCCTCGGCCCCCAGGGGAGCGTAACCCACATTTCATACAAAATTGGTTCACATTCACCAAAGGATGCTTTAGACAAAATATGAACCATATCCTTTCATTCCTACAAAAGAAGAAGGATTTTAAAGAATTTGCTATGTTACCCTATCTGGCTCCGCCCCTCAGACCCCATAGGGGCCAGACCCACGTTTTATACAAAATTTGTTCCCCTTTCCCTAATGATACTTCTAACCAAATCTGCTCAGTGGTTCATGACTAGTATCGATTTGTTGAAAAAGTTGACGGAAGCCGGACAATGAAAGCCGGAAGACAGACACCACACCATGGCATTTTTACTCAAGTTATCGTGTTCACAAGGTCCAATGATAATAAAAACACAAAGGGCAATTACTCTGTAAGTTGCAATTGAATTGGTCCTATTTTCGAACTTGTCCAAGATCTTATTGATACAAGGCTGCAATAAAAGTGTCATCAAAATCGATCAACATTTACTCAAGTTATCGTGTTCACAATGTCTAATGATAATAAAAATACAAAGGTTAATAACTCTGCAAGTTGAAATTGAATTGGTCCCATTTTCAAACAAGATCTTATTGTTATAAGACTGCATAGAAAGTGTCATCAAAATTGATCCATATTTACTCAAGTTATCATGTTCACAAGGTCTAATGATAATTAGAGCTGTTGCATAGGGCTGACTAATACCCCCGACATTCTTAAAACTGTACCACCTTCAGGATTTGCGTTCTGCCATTATTAACAAGCAATTTCTGCAAAAATCAAAGATGGCCATGTGTTGTTCTTCGAATCAGTCTGAAAAGGGCACAATGCAAAACTAGGCACCAAGAGGACCTTACATATGAAATTTGAGAAAGATCCATAAAGTAGCTGTCAAGAATTAGCGGTAACAAATTTTCTGCCCAAATCCAAAATGGCTGCCAGTTTTTTACAGAAAGGGGCATAACTGTAAGATATTTTGTCAAAACTTAACAAAGCGCGGAAGGGCACAACTACATTTCATAGAGATGGTAATATGCAAGTTTCAAGAAATATTGCTTAAATACTTAACTATCTTAACAGTCGACACAATTTCTACAATAAGGGGCATAACTCTTACAAATGTCGATGAAATTGGATGAAAAGTGAAAGGGCACAACTATATATCATACGGATATAGCATGTCAGGTTTGAGAAATATTGCTTCAGTACTTTATTAGATCTACTTGACACAACATTCCAAACAGAATATCTACAAAAAGGGGCATAACTCTGACAAATGTTGTCAAAATTTTACCAAAAGTGAAAGGGCACAAAATTATATCATAAGAATGTAGTATGCCAAGTTTGAGATATATTGCTTCAGTACTTTATTAGATCTACTTGACACAATAGTCCGGACAGAAGTAATTCCAAACAGTATATCTAAACAAGAGGCCCATGGGCCTTAACGGTCACCTGTGTTCTGATATATTTATTCAGACAGTTGATTTTGTTTTTAAAACATGACCAGAAATTATATTCAAAGTGAGAAAATACAATAAAACCATCTTAATCAATATCTAGCACACAGAATTAAGACTAAAGAGTATTTTAAACTAGCATCTCTGATTCTAAACAAGAAAACTGCAGAAATTTTAGAACAGTGACTCCTTTGGGCCCTGCCCTACAGCCCTTTGGGGTAGGGCTGACTCAAATGTTTTGAACTATCAAACTATCAACTCAGCATTATAATTCCAATCTAGTTATCAACATGTAATATCCAAAGTATCACTTGCCCCCTCCTCCCTCAGGGGATTTTGGTAAAACACCTTAAGACCCTTCCATCTATGAAGAGATTTGATTCTGCCATATTTGGATCTTGAGAAGAAGATTTTTGAAATTTCAGTCAATGTGACCCCTTTTTGCCCTGCCCCTCAGGCTCCTGGGTGCTGGGGACCATATAATTCACAATTTTGGTTGGCCTTTGGTTATGGAACGTGTCTGCCAAATTTCATTGAAATTGGTTCAGGGGTTTCTGAGAAGAAGTCGAAAATGTAAATTGTTTACGGATGCATGACGGACGACGCACGATGGACGTCTCAGGTGACCTAAAAAGGGGTATAACTGACAAATGTCAAAATTTTAAGAAAAGTGAAAGGGCACAACAACATATCATAAGAATGTAATATGATAAGTTTGTGAGTTTGAGAAATATTGCTTCAGTACTTTTTTAGATACACTTGACACAATATTCCGGACAGACTGACGGTCAGACAGTCAAACAGGGTGATTCCTATATACCCCCCAAACTTTGATGCGGGGGATATAAATAATAGTTCAAAGGGCAATAACTATGTACTTTGCAATTTAATTGGTCTCATTTTCGAATCGGTCCAAGATCTTATTGATATAACGCCGCATACAAAGTGTCATCAAAATTGATAAATATTTACTTCAGTTATTGTGTTCACAAGGAAAAGTTAACAGATGAAGCATGACGACAGACAAAAGACGATGGCAATAGGTCACCTCGAGCCTTTGGCTCAAGTGAACTGAAAACCTAGGGGTATACTTTGATAGTTCATTGAACATGGAGAAACAAGTGAACGCTATTGCCAAATCCTGTTACTACCAGATCAGGAACATCGGCTGTTAATAACTGCCGTGATATGCAAGAATTTAGTGCATTCACTTGTTACCTCTCAGTTAGATTATGGTAACGCCCTGCTCTGTGGTATATCAGACAAACTAACTAGTCGACTGCAGAGAGTCCAGAACACTGCAGCACGGCTGGTTACTCGTACTCAAAAGAGAGAGCACATTACACCGGTGCTTTATTGGTTGCACTGGTTACAGCCCCTCAGTACCTACAGGAGCTTGTTACCCTGTATCAGCCGTCACAATCACTGCGGTTGGAGTCAGAATCTTTGTTGTGTCCCAAAATCTTGTACTGTGACCTAGGAAAACAGATGCTTTGGGAGGGTTTCGGCCACATTGTGGAATAGCTTATTATCTGCTATTAGAAAGTAAAATATCCTGGCCAAGTTCAAGAGGGATATCAAAACTCACCTTTTCACGTCTGTATTTTAGAATCCTTGCAAAGACATTATGTAAATACCACCCTTTTATTTGTTATATTATGTGCACATTGCTTGCTCAAATGTATAACAGTGATTGTAACCCTTTGTTTTTGTTTTCACACTATTATCTATATGTTGTAAAGTGCTTTAAAGTAATTTCACAAATTCTATAGGGCGCTACATAAATGTGGTATATTGTTATGATTATTATTATGTGGTGCAAGAAAGTCCCCACAGACTCTTGCCAAATGTGGCCTTGCATTATCCTGCTAGCGAGTAAGATGATGCCTCCTAAAACAAGGCAAATCCATAGACCCCAGCCAGTTATGATATACATGTATTTATTTACGAAACAGTGAACTTAATTATGTCAGGAAGCATAGGTCACAGTGAGGTCATAGTGACCTATTTCTTGCGCTTAGCCATTCCAAGAATGTACACCAAATCTGGTTACTCCATGTAAAAATGAATGGAAAATTTGTTCAGGACAAATATTTTCAAAAGTAAATACCAAAGGTTAAGTCATAGGTTACAGTGACCTAATTCTTGGACTCCGTCATCCTAAGATGTCCTTGTACACCAAATCTGGTTAATATAAGAAAAATAGTATAGAAGATATTTGCTGGACAAACTTTTCAAATGGACGGACAGAGCGCAAACCTCTAGTCCTCCCTGGGAACCAGAAGGGACTAAAAATGCACAACATCAAGGCCTTACAATCTTATTTTGATATTGAATAGCTTTTAAATTGCCATTAACATGAAACCGTGGGAAATTCTTCCCCAAAACTTTAACTGTCCTGACCCCTAAAAGCTCAAAGGTAGAGCGTCCAACTAGGAAGTCTGGGATCATGGATCCATTCCCCAGTGAAAGCACTCGTCTATCTTTCCTGTTTCACAGGTATAGCATTTCTACAGTACCTGAAATCTGTCAAGTATTCTGACATCCCCTGGTTGAAGTCTATGTGAAGGCAAAGCTTGGTGATTCAGATCTTTGTGTTCCTATCAATACAAAAGTCAGATTTCCTATTTCAAAACATTGCAAAACATTCAGGACATTTAAACTGGAACACAAAAATTGTGATTATTAAGAGATAGAGATGTTCAGAATACTTACAATATATGCCCGTCGAATACCATTTAATGTCATGGTTATTTAGCCATGCAAGTTTCAAAGAAATCAAATACTGAAATGAACGAAGGGCAATAACTTTTGCAAAAATTGACGAATCAAAATTCTTTTAGGGAAGACAGAACTTCATATCATGATTATAATGTATACCAATTTTCAAAGAGATCTGTTGAAAAATGTTGGAGGTGATATCAAGACAAAATATCAAATACAAAATAAACAAAGGGCAATAACTTTTGCAAAAAATTGTCATTATAAAATTCTTATCAGGGCAACACAACTTGATTTCATGATTGTTATGTATACCAAGTTTCAAAGAAATCCATCAAAAATTGTAGGAGGAGAATTCTGGACAAAATATCAAATAGGAAATAAACAAAGGACAATTACTTTTAAAAAAATTGTCGAATCAAAATTCCTTTCAGGGAGACAGAACTTCATATTATGATTATAATGTATACCATGCTTCAAAGAAAACCGCAAAAAATGTAGGAGGAGATCTCCAGACAAAATATTAAATTCGAAATAAACAAAGGGCAATAATTTTTGTAAAACTTGTCGATTCAAAATTCTTTTAGGAAAGACACAACTTGATTTTATGATTATAATGTATACTAAGTTTCAAAGAAATCTGTCAAAAAAAGGTAGGAGGAGATTGTCGTGAAAAATAACAAATACAAAATAAACAAAGAACAATTCCTTGTAAAAAAATTGTCAAATCAAAATTCCTTTCAGGGAAGACAGAACTTCATATCATAATTACTATGTATACCAACCTTCTACAAAAACTGCAAAAAATGTAGGAGATCTCCGGACAAAATATCAAATACAAAATAAACAAAGGGCAATAACTTTTGCAAAAAATTGTCATTATAAAATTCTTATCAGGGCAACACAACTTGATTTCATGATTGTTATGTATACCAAGTTTCAAAGAAATCCATCAAAAATTGTAGGAGGAGAATTCTGGACAAAATATCAAATAGGAAATAAACAAAGGACAATTACTTTTAGAAAAATTGTCGAATCAAAATTCCTTTCAGGGAAGACAGAACTTCATATTATGATTGTAATGTATACCATGCTTCAAAGAAAACCGCAAAAAATGTAGGAGAAGATCTCCGTACAAAATATTAAACTCGTAATAATCTAAGGGCATTCACTTTTGCAAAAATTGTCGAATCAAAATTCTTATCAGGAAGACACAACTTGATATCATGATTATAATGTATACCAAGTTTCAAAGAAATCCGTCAAAAAATGTAGGAGTAGATCTCAAGACAAAATATCAAATACTGAAATAAACAAAGGAAAATTTCTTTTAAAAAAATTGTTGAATCAAAATTCCTTTCAGGGAAGACAGAACTTCATATCATGATTATAATGTTTACTATGCTTCAATGGAAACCGCAAAAAAATGTAGGAGGAGATCTACGGACAAAATATCAAATATGAAATAAACAAAGGGCAATAACTTTTGTAAAAAATGTTCGAATCAAAATTCTTTTCAGGGACACACAACTTAATATCCTGATTATAATGTATACCAAATTTCAAATAAATTCATTGAAAAATGTAGGAGGAGATTGCCGGACAAACAAAAGTTTATGCCGGACAGATGGACAGACAACTCCATACCATAATACTCCCGTCAAAACTTGATGGGTGTATAAAAATGGTGGACAGTTTTAAATTGGGTTTTCTAAATTGTAAGCATATTCAATAACTGTGAAATCACTTATTTTTCCAGGGGTATTTTGTTGATTTTGTGGGTAATCTTCATTCATTAATTCCATGAAGTGATTGCAAGTTTTACACAAAGCCAGTCTTCATTTGAGTGGGTACTCATAATCCACAAATGCCTGTACCCACCCACAAAATGGTGTTTTGTTGGGAAACCATGAAATTTGCGCCCCAGGAAAACATCTGATTTCACAGTATCTGACATGACTGACATTTTCAATTTATACAATTGTTTACTACGAAATGTGATTATACATATGTGTAATACACATCTACTTACCTCCCAGTCTCCTCCCCAGCATTTACGAGCCAGTCTGTTCATCTCTACATCAATATCAAATATAGGCACTCCTCTCTCACGCTTTAGCTAAAAGAAACATTAGGTAATCCTTATTCCAAAGTCATTACAAAACAGTCTTTATAATTCATAAAATACTTGTCAGCCCCCAGCATGCTTCTAACCAAATATCATCAACCTAGACCTTTTGGTTATTCAGAAGAAGGCATTTAGAAGAAGACAATCGATCCCTGTGACCTTGAATAAGGGCAAAGGTCATTCATTTGAACAAATAAGGTAGCCATTTATCCTCAAATGCTACTGGCCAAATATCATCATCCTGGGCCTTCTGATTATTCTGAAGAAGTTGTTAAAAGATCTAAAATTTTTGACCCCTCTTGAACAAGAGGTCCCATAGGCCTGCATCGCTCACACTGTATATAATGTTCATCACAAGTACAAATTGCTTGGCATTCAATCAGTTGTACTAAACTGATTAAAACCAACTTCAAATGGGAAGCATACTGTAAACCAACTTTCATTCGCGGCTACTAAATTTCACGATTTCCATCTCACAACAAGTTTGTGGCGATTAACTTTCGCGGAAAAGACTATACTTTTACTTTCACTTTACACAACACTTTTGTGAAAGGGGCTATAGGTGTTTACGTTTATACTTGTATAACCTGTCCATGTACAATACATGTAGTAATTTATAAGTGTTAATACCTTTACAAGCATGTATAACTGAATAGTACTCACAAACAAATAAACAACAGAATCAGCCAGTATTGGCGACGATCATTATACGTTAAGTTTTCAATGTATAAACATGTCCGTACTACAGTGGCTAAAAAATACAAGACGAAATAATTGCAAGATTTCCACACGAAATGAAAGTTGTCATGTTATGCGTGCACTAGTATAATACTGTAGTATCCATGACTTGTACGAAATGTCTTTCAATTTAAGTCAGGTAGATCTTAATTCGCAGCGATTAACTTTTGCGAATTTATTTTGATCGCAAAAGCCGCAAAAGTAAATCCCACGGGAATGAAAGTTGGTTTACAGTATACCACTCAAAGCTAAACACTGTCTATCATCCACAAATAACTCCTTTTCTAGAATACAAAATAGAACAGGCCCCCGTAGGGCTTCATCACATGAACCTATCAGCCAAATATCATGCTTCTGGGCCTTTTTGTTAATCAGAAGAAGTTGTTTAAAGGTTTTGACAAATTTGACAAATATGACCTTTAGTATGTGTCAAGATCATTTCTTTTTGCAAACTTTGTTGGGCTTCATCCAAGGATCCTATCAGTCAAATATCATGCTTCTGGGCCTTTCAGACAAGTAGTCATTTAAAGCTTTTAACAAGATAGACCCTTCTGACCTTGGTATTGGTCAAAGGCATTTCTTTTACCATAATTTGTCAAGCATCATCCTGTAGAAGAACCTACCAGCCAAATATCACACTTCTGGGCCTTTTGGCTAATCAGAAGAAGTCACTCAAAGGTTTTGACAAATTTCACCCCTGTGACCTTGAATGCCGGTTGAGGTCATTTCTTTTTGCAAACTTTGTCAGGCTTCATCCTAGGAACCTATCAGCCAAATATCAAGCTTCTTGGCCTTTGGTTAATCAGAAGAGGTTGTTAAAAGGTTTTGACAAATTTGACTAATGTGACCTTTATTATGTGTCAAGGTCATTTCTTTTTGCAAACTTTGTTGGGCTTCATCCAAGGAACCTCTCAGTCAAATATCATGCTTCTTGGCCTTTCAGTTAATCAGAAAAAGTTGTTAAAGGTTTTAACAAATTTGACTCCTGTGACCTTGAATATTGGCCAAGGTCATTTCTTTTCCCAAACTTTGTCAGACTTTTTCCTATGAACCTGTCAGCCAAATATCACATTTCTGGGCATCTTGGTTAATCAGGAGAAGTCACTCAAAGGTTTTAACAAATTTGACCCCTGTGACATTGAATATGGGTCAAGGTCATTTTCGTTCTTAAACTGTGTTGGGCTCTTACCAAGAAAGCTTTCAATATCATGGTTTTATGCCTGTCCGTTCTTAAGAAGAAGTAGTTTAAAGGAAAAGTTGACAGACGATGACGGATGCTGCACCAGGACATAAGCTCACTTGCCCTTCGGGCAGTTGAGCTAACAAACTTTGGAACCCTTAATGCCAGCATGTAATTGGCCAAGTATAATCACCCTTGGAATTTTGGTAATTCAGAAGAAGATGTTGGAAAGATTTTCAAGATATTTGACCCCTGACCTTAAAATTAAGTCAAACTTTGTTGCCCATCATACCAGTATGTGATTGGCAAAATATTATCATCCTGGGTCTTTTGGTTATTCAGAAAGCGTTGTTCAAATGTTTTTTAAGACAACTGACTCTTATGACCTTGAACATGGGCAAAAGTCATTTATTTGAACAAAATTGGTAGCCTTTCATCCTACCATGCTGTTGGCCTAAAATCATCACCCTAGGATTTTCACTTCTTAAGAAGAAGTTGTTTGTAAGTTTTTTTTAAGAGAACCGACCCTGTGACCTTGAATATAAGTCAAGTTAATTCATTTGAACAATCTTGGTAGCCCTTCATGCCAGTATGTGATTGGCAAAATATTATCATCCTGGGTCTTTTGGTTATTCAGAAGAAGTTGTTTAAAGATTTTAACATATTTGATCCCTGTTGCTTTGAACAAATCATGGGAAAATGTGTTGGGCCAGGGGAGCTAAAATGGAAAAGGGAACCTCAAGCGAAAAAAGAGGAATCGAGTGAAGTTTAGTTCAGTCAAGGTTCAATTGGCATAAACTAAAGTCACTACATTATCCTTGGAATGCTTCTCAGAGAAACTAGTATCAAGAAAATCCCGACACATTTTCTCTTGATTTGTAATGGTGAGTACCTGTCTGACGATAAGCTTGCATCGCAGTCTGTTAAGTTCTGGTGCAAGTTCACCTACGTCTGTCAACTTGTTCATTTTCTTAAGCAATCGTCGCTCCTCATATAAACTCATTAGGACAACCCTGGAATTACAGATAAAACATTAGCATATTGTGTGCACATTGTATCAAGTCATTTTCATTAGTTTGTATGGCCTATAATATGTAACATGTAATAACTGCTGGTAAGATTGAAACCAAGGGCATGAAGAAACTGATACCTATGTATAGTGAAATCTGAACAAAAGTAAATGGAATGGACCAAACTTAATGTTAGACTTGTACAGATATGCTCATGTTAACGTTTCTTCAAATCTAATGCATTTTTAGTATTGTATGCAAGGACAAGGGAAATTTTGTATGTATACATACAATGCATATACTCCTAAAGACCAATAGAAATTTCTTCTAGGCCCACCTACAATATCTGGTATCAACTAACTTTATAGGATAGAAGCAAAGAGTCATCTCAAAATTTTACTCTCTAAGTGTCTGGAGCTGGACTTTATGAAGTACTGTAATTATTTTTTAAACTGACTTGTTTAATAATTTACAGAAATGATCTAAAAAATATTACATCAAATTCCAGAATAATTACATCCTTCCTAATAAACTGATGGGAGGGAGAACTATCCCCTTGCCATAAGGACCCAAGGGAACCCTAATGCAAGGTCAAACACCTGTTACTCACTTAGGTGGGGATGGAGTCTCCTCCTCTTTTGCTTCATCAGCTTCTTTTGCCTTCTTCCGCTTTTGTTTTGGTCTACTTTCACTTTGCACAGTCACCCCAGAATCAGAACCTTCACATGAACTGCTTTCACTTTCACTTTCCTTTTCACTTTCAGAGTCTACCACTGATTGATTGTCTTCGTTTCTGACCACCTTGGTATCCGATTTGTCTGTTTGACTACTAATTATTTCTGTACTTGTACCACTCACTATTTCCTGCTGACTCACACCCCGACTTTCCTCTGATTCCATCCCCTTGTTGCTATGGCTACTACCTGATATGTCTTCCTTATATCCTTTAAAACTGAGAGAATCTTCAGGTTGATTTCCAAAGTTGGTACAAGAATCCATGTCCATACTTATATCTAGTAAGAGAATAAGAGAGTAATTGAATTGCTAGTATGTTTAAATTATTTCTCTTCTATTTCAATGTAAAATACTTGTTTATGAGAATGTGTATGTTCCCTTTCATCAATATTTGCTTTCCTTTATATATTTATAAAGTACTGACCTTTGGTAACAAAATGTGTCTGTTTCCTTTTCAGACAAATCATTATTGAATGGTTCATTACAGCATTTGATTCACATAAACATATTACATGACTGGGAAACAAAACCTCATATCCCCTGGTAAGTAGTGTGGGTCAGTTCAGAACATCACATTGGTTGTGTACAGAGTTATTGTCCTTGTAAGAAATGTCACTTGTTAAGTTTTTTTCAAAGCAAATAAAAGTAATCTGATGAAAGAAACCAAATACCTGGTATATATTTTGTCTGCTTAAGCCATTTTTTTCTCTACAATACACTGTTCTTTGCCATAGTTGAAGAGAAATATGAATTTTTAATCTTTGAAGTCATTCATTTTCTACAGGCAACATATTATTCATGAACATGCTTATATAATACAATTCAAATAAGCACAATTATCAGCAAACAGTGAAAACTTTCCTGCTTTTCAGTGAAAATGCTTTTGACAACACCTTCACAATCAATGAAAATCTCCCTTACCCTTCTGCAAGATATATTTTTAATTAATAGGATTTTGATGAGTGCAATGTTTTTCAAATAAGCATATAAGTTTTATATTCAACTTGAACACTGATAAGTCAGAAAAGAGTCTGAGAACACTTCATTAAAACATTTAAAAAGGCATAGAGAAATCGGTAAATTACTCCACAAAGGATTCATTGATATGACTTGGTGGCTTATCAATATATCTGGAAATAATTAGAAATCCTAACATTACTTCAACTACTTTTAACTTTAAACACCTTATCCATGACAGAATGAATTCATTCTGGGACAATAGTGGATACAACTGTGAATGTTTTAAAAAGTTTAAATACATTTTTGTCAGATATTAAGCTTAATTGGCCTCCCACTTAAATGGAAATGGAGCTAAATCCAAAGTCTAACCAAAATTATTACAGCAGATAATAAAGGTTAAAGTAACCCACATTTGAAACATATAGGATCTTACATGAGTTTCCATTTCATTTGAGATTTACGAAATGAGTCTCAAGAATTTTTCAATTTAGCAAGCATCTGGCAAGCTAAAAAGAAAAATTTGATTTTAACCCCAATGGTGCTATACCCGCCTTTTGGCGTTCCACCGGTCGAGTGCTATACCCGCCTTTTGGCGTTCCACGGAAAATATCTGAATCCCCATTTCTAAATGATAATTTATGCATTAAAGAGAAACGATATTGATATGCAATTTACAACAATAAAAACATTAATATTTCATTCATTTGTCTGTCAACGATGAAAATCAAGCTCAGTGAAGTTTTGGAACAACGATCGATACATTCTTGGAAAGCACACATTTGGCAGGATATCTGATATTTTTTAGTGTTGTATTACGTCACCGGAAACGTAACATTTTTTTTGCACTGTCAAATGCTACAAGGCACATGTTTATCTGACAAGTGCTCTGGATCAGATACGGAATATTGTAGGTTACTTTTAGGCTTTTACATATATTTTCTATGTCAAGTAAGTAATTCTTTACACAGTTGATGTTGATTTGTTCATTCGTTACGGTTTAACATACATAAAATATGAAAATTGATGTTTTCAGTCGGTAATTCTCTACACCCTGTCATGTGATATTTATAAACAAGTTCGTGATTGGTTTGGGTTTGGGCTCTTTAATCAAATTTTACAGGAACTGACCGATAAAATAAATTACTGAAATGTGAAAAAAAGCTAGTGTTTTTTATTTTGATTCTCAGTTTTCTTTCGTTGTAAAAATGCATAAATAATACGAAATGTTTTCTGCTTTCCTACCCACAGCTTCTTTCAAATGACACGGGAATTCCCATTTCGTCATTAGTTAATACCAGACAACAATGACTGAGTCAACCGCATGAATCAAACTTTAAAGTATCAAAAGTTAAATTAAATCATTGAAACATAAAGAAAGGTTATTTTTTATGTGTTTCTGTATATTTTGAGGCGTAAAATGAGTAAACATTTAGGTACACATGCGTCGTGCAAGGGAAATTCCAAACTTCATCACGTGATGATCGTAATACCAGACGTCATCTGTTCGGCTTTTTACCCTGTTGTTGAATCTAGAGGCATTGTTTGTTGAAGTAAATGGTTGAATTCTGGATACAGATTGTTTTCTTATATACATGCTATTTTGGGGGATTTTGTAATT
>JAULCA010271805.1:0-13180 GCA_032360845.1 Crassadoma gigantea
GCTTGACAATCAACATTTTGTTTTCGGTTTCAGTTGATTATTTATAAACAGTTTCAAAAAGTTCATCTTTGCCTACGTGAAATTCTTTTATTCTTTAAATATACTTTTATTTGATTATGCGTTTTTTACTATTTTTTTGTAGCTCTTTATTAAAGCAAGTGTCATTATGTTTTTGAAGTTTACAATGAATGCGTTCACTAATTCCAAGTACAACCGCCGTCCAAACCTAATGTCACATATTGGAAACGGGAACAAGATATTTCAGTTGGTTACATTTGTCATGAAACCAGTTAACAATGAACTTGAAACTGTTCTATTTGTTAATAATTTGAAAAAAAATCCTTAGTTTAAAATCTAGTTAAACTAAGAATTACATAGCAGACATACGTACAATATGGCTTGTAAACGTCATACGGGTCTCCCCTACATCCTTATTCGCAGGTACACTGTCCGCATTCAAGGCCCTAAGGGACATATTAGGTGCTAGGCAAGATTAACGTAAGTTCTTATCTTAAGTTTTTAAGTACAAAGGCATTGTGGTATAAGTATGAAACTTTTCATAAATTAAATATCATATAGCTTTTTTCTATGCTAAGTTCGATGCTTATCCCGAAATGTTTTTGACGTACAATCCGACCTTATTTATGGAAATAGGCAAAACATTTGAAAAAACAATGAAATGGGTTTTCTGGAACGATCAAAACAGAAACCTTTTCTGAGGCAAGGAGACATATAACATACAATTAAGCTTTTTTTTTTATTAAACTTATAGCATATAAAGGATGTCCTGCACCTTTTAATTCACTCAAAAAAAAAAGAGTAAAACGAATTTTGAAAAATTGGATTGCCCAATAGTTACGTTCACGAATGAATTTTACCACAAACATATGAACGATATTATTTGTGACAGAAAAAATATATTCGAAGAGAAACTAGATAAAGTGTATTTTGAAGATTTGCTGAAATTACTTACCCCTTTTTTTCTCGCTCGAAGCATGCCATTGCTATACAATATATACATGCAATATTCAATTTGGAATATAAGTTACTTTTTATTTTGAGAAAACAGACTTAATACGCATTATTTATTACCGCCGGTAATACCAACACAGATTACAAATAATACCCAGCTAATTTCATAACACTCACAGAGTACTTTTGTAACTTCAAGGTTTTCCTAAATGAAAGGGCAATATGTATCAAAACAACGTTATTGTCTTCATGGTTCTCAATGTGCTTGTTCGCTGGCTTACGAAATATCAAGTTTATAGGTGGTATATTATTAAACAAATATTTAGTCCCACGTGATAGTGTTTAAATACGTTCTCAATTTTATTCATACTTTCAGTAGTAAATACTTTTTTTTTTTTAAAGATGTTAACGTCAGTAAAATCATACCTGAAATAAATACATAGCCCGAAATCACTACTTTGGACATGCTGTTTTAGGAAGCAATCTGACGGTTATGTTTATTATCCAATTTCTTTTGTAAATAACCAATCGATAAATGGTACCAAATTAAATGCCATAGTAATGCAACCTCGCCGTATACTCAAAATAACAGGATTTAAAACAATTGTCATCTCTGCAACGCAATAAACTTTCACACAAATAGTTCAATGACAAAAGATTGAAATGCTTTAATTTTGAGATGTTTCCGTCACCATAAAATGGAATACTGAACGTAGCAGTGATAATAAGAAGGTAATTAAATGATAGCAAGAGCAATAAAATAGACGTTTGATAAATAAAATGCTGCTAAGCAATCGCATTTTTTTGCCTTAGGTATTTCATATAGCGTCTTGTCAGTGTTAAAAAAGTTTGAAATGGGCCATTCACTTTCCTCAAAATGAAGTTTGGAAGTTGCTTGGTAAACCCATGACATGGACAATGTCAATAATGAGGATTGAGGATTGCAGAATTGCTTACTACACCCAAAACAATCCGAATGCATCGGTTCTACTTGAACGTATCCATAACGATTACTATTTACGTCTGTATTTCAAGAGTTCTTTGAAGTTGAATGTTTTTTAGTATACTTTCTTGTACATGTTAATATTTCTGGCAACATACCTTTTTCCTTTTGAACATTTTATATAATTCTGTTATAGAATTATGAAACACATCTGTTTGATGTTATATAATTCTGTTATAAAAAATTTTAACACAAATGTTTGATGTTTTGTGTTGAAACTTATTTGTTGCGCAGCTGTTTTACTTTGACTTTTTTTCACAAACGTTGTGCTTCTACGCAATCGGTATTATTTTGAGTATATATAATCGACTAATTCCGTCTCAGCATTCACCTCAAGAGGAAAGATATTAATTTCTAAACAAAATGTTTGCTCTGAGGACACTGTTGGTGCTGACATTGCTGGTGGTCGTAGGTAAGTCATTTGAGGTGTCCCTTTATCATCTTCATAACGCTGTCACCTTAAACATTTGTTTCTATGTTTTATGTTAAAATTAAACAATATTTTGCAGTGCAAATGTCGAAATGTGGGCTCTAAAATTACTTCGAAAACAACATAATAACTATCATTCAGCAAACTTAAATAAGTATCTTTAGTGATTGCATTTTGAAATATTTCATTTCTCTAAACTCATTGATAATCAAATATATCACTCAATTGTGTTTATCTTTCTTTGTGATACCCTAGTTTCATTGTTATTCGGATTGATATAAGTTTTCTTAATATCATCAACACATGAAAGAATCAGGAACATAGTTGCATAGTCGTCATTAACGATTCTTTTGGTTTTGCTATTTGATCCCTTTTTAAACATCTGGATTTTTTCTCCTTGAACTTTTCTAAAGGTTTCCATGTTCATAATCCTTTGTTCATATTTTGTCCTTATTTTATTGATAACGAATTGCTAATTAACACTTCAGTTTATTCTTGCTATTATGTTTTAAAGGCAATATCTAGGGAACAATCTATTTCAACACTGACTTATTCGAAGCAATATTTTATTTTTAGTTACTACAGTGACAGCAGGAGGTGGATCCTCTCAGTATGGAGGAAATAGCGACGACGGTGAGTACTGTTCAAAGACAACTTGATATATAAGTACATGTTTAAATTTAAGATATTCACATTTAGATATAACAAGATAACGTTTTATTTTTATAAAGCATAAATATATTATCCTCGTATGGCCTTGTATAACACAATATCGCAATGTCTAGATCGCAAATTACTGTTTCTTATGTAATATTAAGAATTTCTACCATGATTAAAGGTTAAAGGTTAAAGGAACCACGTGTTTTTTTCTTGTCCTAAAGTATGAGTGTCCGATTTTACACTTTGCTATTGAAAATGTGATATATTTTACTTTCTCGAGAATTCTCTGTTGACATCTTTAAATACAGTTGATTAAAAAATAACTCCTTTCTGAAAGTAAACGCACCTCAACAAATTCAACAATGTAAATATCGTACAAAAAACACTATGTAGTATTTAGTAATGCTCGCTGTAGAATGTATATAAAATGTCAAGTAGCAATGTTATTAAAGGATTTACCTTCACTTTGACAGCGTATACGGTAGTATGAACGCAATTGGCAACAGACATATTTTCTGGTGCGCGTTAGCGCTTAATAAGAAATATGTTTGTTGTCAACTGCGTTCATACTACCGTATACGCCGTCAAAATGAAGGTCAGTCCTTATATTTACAATTAAAATCATGTTTTAATGCTACATTACGCTAAAAAAAAATCAATATATGAGTAAAACACTTTTTGTCCCTTTCATGGTTTTAAATATTAGATTTAGTAATGTGAGAAACACAATTTATTTATAACGGTCGTCATTTACGTGCATTGACACACGTGGTCAGAACAAAGCCGACATTGTTGACGTTACCACTGAAGAAATTTGAATAAGTATCCATGGAATAAGCAATTTGTCAGTATTCTTCTGTTATATAATAAGCCGTAATGGATCCCGAATATGTTCTTTGTATCTATATTGTAGTACTGTTATCTCGCTGAGGCGTGAACGTCGTCATATTTTCACTGCGTATATGTTAATTTATACACTGTCAGAGTTTACTAAGCTGAAGAAGGGAGACATGTAAATATACCAATCATAAATTGCACTAAGTGGTTACAGCTCAGCAGGGTTTATGTGACATTGAATTATTTAATTGTTTTTGACAAAATCAATCATTAGATATTTGTATGATATGCTTTTAAATTTGAGCGATTTTCTTTTTTTTTTATTATTATTATTATTGATTTCGTGCATCAAAATGTTTTGTTTACTTCTTACTACATTAACTTTTATAATCCCTTAAGACAATGGTGGACCCAAGAAGTGTGGGACAAGAGCTCACTACGACCACGGAAAGTGTGTCTGTGACCGAGGGTGTAGGGGAAACCCATATGACTCCTGCAAGCGTTATTGTACGTATGCCTGTTACAATTAGTATTCCTTAGATAAACTAAAATTAAACGCTTTCAGACTATAAACAATTAGCACGGTTTTTGTGTCCGTATGATCTAGTTTCATAACAAATGTGACCACTAGGAGCATCATGTTCTCGTGTCCAAGTTCAAGTCCGTATCCGAGATATTTCGATGGTTTTACAGGATTTTGAGCGACCCTTTATTTGTAAAATTGAATCCAGTATGATATTTTCTGTAGTTAAGGTATAAAATATAACAACAGTCTAAAATCAACCTTTATTTAAACAAACAAACAATTTAAGGTACCATAGAATAATATCTCGAAAATATTTGTAAACATTCAACTAATACCGAAAATTATGCTGACATGTTTTTACTATTACGGAGTTGTTATGTTAATATGTCATTTATTCGTTTCAGAGTCATTGCTGTAACAACAACGCACTGCCCTTGACTGATCAAATATTGCTTACACAATGTATGAGACGTTGCCAATAAAATTTGCATCGATAAATTTGTGTATCTTTTAATTTGTTTACTTGTACCTAAGATATAGTAAAGTTTGTTTTTGGTGTACAGTATATATTACAAAATGTTAATGTTTAACCATGTTACTGTGTAAATCAGCTGTGTGTGTTTGATGTTCATCTCTTATTAATGGATCACAAAAAAGAAGAATTATTGCTTCCATTACAACATCCGATACTTTATTCTTCATTTCTCTCTTATTTCACTCTATACGGCGATATCTACCAATGTATAGATTATCATATCACCGTGTACATGTTAGATCAAATCAGTGGAAATAATTTCAACTGACTCGTAAGTGACCCTTATGTTTCTAGACATCGTCTTAACATTGATGACTTGAAGTGTTTGATGCAGAACCCTTACACCCCCTTACAAATCCTAACAGCCCTCAATGTAGCCCAAGGAATATCGTGTTGTTTCGATACCGTGTTGACAACTAAGACGTTTCTGGTCAGCTCGTATATTATGCAGAAAAAAGTCTACTGTGGAAAAAGAGTATAATGGTTAGACATCATGGTGTTTGGAAATAAGGTACATTTGATTACATAGTCAAATGGTATAAAATACCAGTTCATCGCGTGACAGGACAACAGCAGTTCGGTAAGGACATTTCATATCCACGTGTTATGTCAATAGTATAGGAGGAAACAATCAAATCTACATAATGTACAATTAAATAGGGAGTCAGACAGCAAGACAAACTCGAACATACTACGAAAACTGGTCCTAACTTGTCAAATGGCCACCAAGTTGTCCCTTCTAAATAAATTTATATTAGTTTTACATTAACATACATAAATGTGCAACCTCATCACAAACTATCTTTATATATGTTAATTTTACGGGGACTCCTTCCTATTCATCAAGAACAACGATACCGGTAATGACTTCTTAAAACACATATAAAGGCCACGATATTATGCAAACATTATTCAAAAGCTAGCACAAATTACATTAGTACAAACATCATGTCAAAGACGTTCAGCACATCATACCAACCGATCACATAACACTGGCTACGGATAAATTAGTCCTTACTGCTACCTATTTGAAGGACTCACACAACTAAATTATTTACTATATGTTATTACGAAATATTTTAGCTATTAACTTTAATATTTAAATTTCAACACCAGTAACAACTGTCTAGATTCATAGATACTTACCTTGCAAAGGCTATAAAATGACTTTTTTGGTAGGCTTTATTGCATATAAGAGTGTCACAGCGTCAATAAGATGACAACCGGAAGTTTACAGCGAAAACGGTGACTCAAAACAGAAACGCCCCAAGATATTTTGCCCCTGTGCAAATCCGCACACAGGCATGGATATATCAAAAGTATACATTTTTCAAAAATAAAATACTTGAACATTTCATTTTTCTAAATATCTGTCATCCTTTCCTTATTTAACTCCTTCAGTGGCCCAGTAATTAGACGGAACTTTTTTTATAGCAACAAACGTATGAAACACTTGGTGATTGGCTGATTTAGTTGTGCGAGTCGATTTTGTGTCTCGGCACAAAAGAAAATATTGGATTTGGTTTTATTTCGTTCAGCGATACGGAATAAGGTCAAACGATTTGAGATATTTTGGTTTAAACTGTATCCTTAGAGATTCAACAAAGATGTTACAATCATCTAACACAGGAAATCTCAAAATTGCTAAATATCTTGCGGTCCTTTCATTCTATCGATATTGTTTAATGTGTTGCTAGCTTACTGCATCTGCATCCATCCCAGGTTCGAACCTGGCTTAAACGTGTGAGAAAGCCCTCGGTATCTCGAGACTCATCTTATGTCAACGTCTTCTTTTGTTTCTTTACACAAACTGATCCATCGTCTGATTACTCGATTCTACAGTCCTATGTAACTCAGATTCCACCTATGCCAAGCATTAAGTTACGTATGCACGACACAAACCTTGTCGACAAAATATCGGAAAGGTTGATGCTCAATAACGAGCCGGGTTCACATTGCAGAAGCATAACCTAAAAGAAACAGAAAAAAGTTAAATTTTGACTAAACAAGTCGTTTATTTGCCTTTCGTGATACACTATCTAATCTCCTATTGAAATTTAAAAACAGATATGAAATATATGGAAAGATGTTAATAAAACAATCACTCATTTTCGTTTCAGTATTTGTGAAGTGTCAATGAGTGTTAATGATCACTGCTGACAATTAATTGCTTAAAACGCTAGTATTTACTGACTTCGTAAACACAATATTTGACATTTAAGCATTGTGCATATTACAATAATGAACTTACTATATTTCTGTTCACCGAAATTATAGGATGATTTTAGAAGCTTATTTCCCTAATCGGCCCCTGTAATCACTTCGGTTACAGTCAAAATCATCGTAATGTGTTACACAATCTCCTACTTGTAACTTTTTGAAATATGTTTAAGGGAAGAAAGCAAGCAGAATCGGCATGACCGCTCATTTACAATTTGTTTTGCAAAATATCGGAAAAAAAAACATGTTGTTGGATCTAAAAGTTTCAATGAAAACAAGAGGATGGAGTTGTCCTATCTTCAAAATAAAAATGAAACAAAACAAAAAACAAATTAGCAAACACAAAAACCTATCAAACAGAGTTTTATCATCTTACATCCAAAAATCCTTATTTATAGCACATATCTTTTTCTCCACACAAAGGTATGAGAAAAAAAACTCCTGTTGATTTCAGGAACACTTTAGAGAAACTGCTTGACCCCAATACATGAACGTATGTACTTATTTGGCCCCAAAGTTCTTTCTTTTCCTTCATTGACGTCGATTATATTATTGTTTTATCTTGACATATATCCTTTATCATTTTTATGCCATGTGACTCCGTGCAAACTTGCTGTGTTAGCAACTAACAAAAGAAAACGTCTTTCACCCTAGGATCTAGGTTAGATACATGAACGAGAAGGGAAACTGTCTACCTCACGTTGTATGTTTCACGTTAAAACAATTTAGCGTCAAGGTATCTGACGTCATGACGTCATATACGGCGAAAAAAAAAAGCATCACTTACGCTTAACAGGTATGTCTATACTGAAATGATCGGAATTATTGGGAAACAGTAATCAAGCGATTAATACTGGATATTAAAGTATCGATTTCTAACTGCATCCGAAAAAGTTTTTTTCTCGACTTTAAATGACAGATCTATTGTGACACAACAAGTATGAGGCCTTTGGTCTATGTTCATGAAGAGAGTAATTTACGAGTTGACTATGGTTCTTAAACTTTCATTTTGTCTTCACAATCCTTGAAAGCACAGCTCTTCTGAGCTGTTTGGTGGACTCTTTGTCGCTTGGCATTGTGCAAATACACCATATGCTGATTTACATATCGAAATCATAGGAACCTAACATTTCCCCGAAATATAGCTCTTGAAAATCGATTTATCTGTTTCATAAATTTGGTAAGCCTAACTCCTTCATAATTGTTTGCTAGATTTTGATTTGATCAATTGCACAATGGAAGTACATTTAATACAAATCTACGCTTAAGAAGGGAATCCGACTGTTTTGTCTGAGTAATGATACTTTAAACTTGAATAAATGCTCTAAAATAATTGTTAGCGCATCTCATCCTAAACTCTTTGTTGGATTATTTTCGTAACTAAGCACAGCAAAAGCACATCATATGTAAATTTGCCTGAAAAAATAAAGAATTTCGAAATTTAATCGTTTTTTATGGCGTTATGGCGATGAAAACTTTCTTTCTCCAGGAACTTAGTAAATGCAACTTCTCTTGTTTGATGGATTATTGGTCAAATGCAAACATGTTGAAGCAAGCATGTTTCAATTCGACCTTGAAAACACAACGTTTCTTTAATTATTTGTGAGAACTTTTATTTATTTGCTGGGGGGGGAAAACTGTTCATCATATGAAGGTAAACATGAAGGCAACATTTCACAATTCGACTCACATTCGAGTTATCGCCCTTGAAATCTTCGCTCTAAAAATCATTTTCCTAAATTGCTGATTTTGTTTAACTTTATACAATGAAAGAACATCATACGTGTTTGAACAGTATAAACGCAACTGATCTTTAAACAGGGTGGTGCAGTAGATAGCGCACTTGCCTTTCACCAAGGCGGCCGAGGTTCGATTCCCCGATCGGACGTGAAACGGTTAAGGGTCACATGCCCGACCACGTAGATTTTCTCCGGGTACTCCGGTTTCCTTCCACACTAAGACCCCCCGCGCGCTAACATCCGGGCAAACAAAAGTGATCGATATAAGTTAAAATAACTTGTTTTATAGTTGTTGTAAAACTTTATTTAAACAGGCCTTAAAACGGATAAAAACAACAGTGTCAAAGTATGGGGGAGAACAATAAAAGGCAAACCAAAGATAACAAATACAAAGGTCAAGTGGTCCCCCGTGCATAAATAGTACACCCGAAACCATTTAAAGGATATAGCGATCAGGGCATCATGTGATTGACTGGGAATGAGAGGGTAATATATTCGAGCAATGAATCAAACAAGTCATCTAGTTACGCCTAAGTGGGCCAGATCTAAATCAAGATGAAGGGACTCAAAAAATCTTGATCATCTATGACCAAGTATTAAACAAAACGTAGCTGACTCGAGTCATTTCAGTACATATATAACAACTTTTGAACATACGCTTACAGCGTAACCGAATCGACATTGATTTTGCGGACAGCTAGTTCACATTTTGCACCTTTGTGTGCATACGCTTCACTGGACATTTGTCTGATAAAGTTGACATTGTACATATCGTTCTGGTAATCGGAATTTCTCATAGAAAGTTTTTATGGTGGTGTAAAAAGAACTTTTCATAATCCATACTTACCAACCCGAAGAAAATGTTTGAACGTTGTCAGGATTATTTTTGTAACTAGGCATAGGGGGGAATATGATATATTGATATGAATTAAGGAAGGAATTTGTAATTTGGGAAGTATACCCCTTTGAACAAAGTTTGAATAAATAGATTCAATAATGCGGGCGATATGTCTTCCTGAGCTTGCTCACAGTAGCTCTAGTTGTTATCTACGTTTATACTTTTCTTTCCTCAAAGTTTTATAAGTTATGGATTTCTTTTCAGGAATAAGGGATTAATGCTATTGAGTATAGATGGTTGAAACCAATCCTATTCTTAGTTACTGTGACTGTGTTTGGCAGTTGTACGGTGATTCTGCAGTTTACTCATTTATTGCCAAATACAAAACGATTACAAGGGCATAACTACTCTAGTATAAATGGTATCAAAATTCACTGGCAGGTTTACATGAACACGTCAAAATATGAATATAGGAATCAATAAGAGCCTAAAAGGTAACAGTTGTCGTCAACTCCATGAAGGATTAATTTCTTTGACATTATACTGTAGTTACAAATCGAATGGGACCGAGTGATAGTGTTAGCATGTCGAAGTAAAACAATTCGTTCAAAGTGGTCGTCGTTACATGTAAACAGCTTATTCCAATAACACTGGCTGTTGCGGGGAAACAACACCGAAAAAACTCAAAAACAAATTTTTATTCCTAAGATCGCTGATTTCCACAAGATAATTTTATTTCAATTTCTCAAATCTGATTGACCAATCATTCACTTAGCGATGTTGTAGGTATGGTAGAGTGTCGACACACACTATTATTTGGTTAATATCAAGTTATATTCCCACACTTTTTAAGTGAGGAAATTTTTTTTTTAAGTTTTATAAAACATATAATTAAAAGTCAAGGTCCTTTCATTTCTTCAAAACAATAGATTCATTAAATTCAAATACTAGTCACTTCTCAATCGAACAATGACTTGATTTTTACGTTAATGGCACTCGTTTTGATTGTTTTATAAAGGTGTTTTGTCTATCCGTTTATTACAGTATACCCCCTCTCACAGCCACAGAGTGACAGCATATATATTAGTATATCTATATTATTAAGTATTTTACTTCAATTTGATTGAAGTTGTTTGGTGATGGTGAACTCGACGTTATTGTGGTAGTTCCACACCACTACAAAAAAACTGTGACTGAGAAACTGAAATTTTTTCATCACCTGAAAAAGAGCTTGAAACGCATTTTTTCTGAACAAAAAAATCCACGCATTGCAGAACTGTTATGAAAACCCTTAAAAAGTAATTTTGTTTATGAATTTGACAACAAAATTTTGAAAGTAAAAATGCAACGGGATAGGACCAGAATTGATTCCTCTATGCCTCAGATCACTTTGTGGTCGCTATAACCAACTAAGTTACCTAATCGGTAGTAACATTGATTCCAACTACAATGAAATCAAAACTAATGGTGGCCATTCTATGTTTGGAAAACTACAGTGGAATTAATTATCGTTTGTCTGCAATGAGACAGGAATCCGTAATGTCTCATCGCATCATTTAAGAAAGATAAAATACCCTACCGATCACATCAACAAATCTATCTAGTATAGTCTACGAAAAACCTTGAAAGTAATAAATAAATAAATAAATAAATAGAGGATTTAACAAGAGTGTTAATGTAATATTGAATTTATTAAACGAGTATATTAATTTCATATGAAACGATCCTTTGGCGAGTTTTATATGAAATAAATATACGAGTTTAATGAATGCAATATTACATGAACACGAGTATTAGATTGTATTTATTATATAACTCCAGAACATACTTATATTGACTTTGTAACTTAAACAATGTATTTAACTACAGAAACAGTTCGACTCGGGCAGTATGCTTTTCTCTACAGAGACAATAGTACAATATCATATATTTATTGTGACGTCAAAAAATTATTTATGACTTCACAATAGTGTTACTGCACGTGTGCTATATCATTTTTATTGAACGGCAATATTGCACCGGAAATGGGTCATGTTATATAATAAAAGGATTTAGTGACTGCAACACTTGTGACCAGTTACTTAACGTATGGATTTCGATGAAATAATGTTATAAACTACCGAGTGTGCATTCATGAATATTCAATTTTCATGCATTTTAATCTTACGTTACAGCCTTACATGTGTAAATACAGAATTCTTTGAACTTGAATCCTTCTTAGCATGTGAGCTTTAACATGTTAATTTTTGGTAAGTGTAAGACTTACTTCTAAACCTGTGCTTTAATTATGTCATAGAATTAAGGAACACAGCTGTTGGATTTTTTGTGTTGAAAATATTTTATTGCACAGGAGTTTTTTTGAAATATTGGCACAAAAGGTATACTTACATGAAATATGCAACGCATTCAGTATTGTTTGGGGTGTATAAAACCGGCTAGCTGTCAGTCTCAACATTCACATCAGGATTCGGCAGGCACAGGTAGGACACCAATATCTGAAGAAGATGTTTGCTCTTAGGGAACTCTTGTTGCTGACGGTGCTTGTCATAGTGGGTAAGTCGACATACAAGTGGCGTTGTCATCTATATAATACTGACAACTTACAATATGTTTAACTGAAAATATAATATTCAAGCTGCTGTCACAAAAGTAAGCTATGTGTTTTTAATCATTCTCAAAACATCCTAATTATTGTCTTTTCGTAATCATATATATGGCACTTCTACTGATTAACTATTGGAATATTCCATTCTTTTGAATCAAGTTTTAAGACCAACATATTACTCCATATCTTGTTTGATTTGTTTGATTGCACGTCTTTACAATAAACCGGTACCCTTTCAGACGTCAGGCTCATGGCGTGCGTACCGTACAAACTTGATATGCATGTTATTGACGTCAAATGTTCCTTTAGCGTCTTTTTCACTGATGACATTGTGTCATTAACAGTTTAAATATTATGACTAATATCATTTGCAAATCTTATAATTGTTAAGGCCATTAATCATGATTAAATCTATTTTTTTTAACATTTTGAAGAACGGGAATATAAACTCTAGTATAAGATTGGTTCTGTAAACGGTATGAGCGTGACAATGTTTGAAGCTTTTGGATCAAGCGTATTACTTATGTAGTAGTTTTCTTTTTACCTGACATTCAATAATTCCGAATCAACCTCTTGATCTTGAGGGTCAGTTTGAACAATATCACGAAGGATAGTTTTTTTATTTGATATTTCAAAAACCAGTATTATTTCCAGAATAAACGCATGAAAGCATAAATATAAAAATAATGCCTTGGAAATAATAACCTCTCATTTAGGAAAGAAATAAGATGTAAACTATAGTAAGAATTACTTGTATTTCGTATTGGTCATGAATTATATGTAAGGTATTTAGTTTTATTTTTCTTTAAAAAACT
>JAULCA010271916.1:1734-13180 GCA_032360845.1 Crassadoma gigantea
ATATGTAAGACTTGATTGCAAAGAAAAACGTAATATGTACCCCCTGATATGAAAAGGTCAACATGCTTACAATGTAACAAATATCTTATGTCTGATCAAAAGTTACTGGCGTTCTATTGTCAGCGTTCAAATTTTGTTCTACAGTAGAAAATGTTTGAAGTCTAGACTAATATTTCTCTCAGTTGAAGACACAACAAAGGTAATGGTGGTCATTATTATCAGTAAACACAGTTGCCTTCACGCTTCAACAAATGGTTGTCTCCTTTTCTGTTTTTACTTCCCCACTTACCAAGAGCAAAATACCCGGAAGCCGAGTTTAACATGAATGAATCATATGTACAATCTGCCTAATAAACCCAACAAAGTGTAAACAATGCTTTATTAAGCATTATCATCCAAGCGTTCCATGAAGACAGTCGCGTACCACTACTCGTTACACCTTTGAAGAATGAAGTCTTGTCACCACGTTATGTGTTTGCATATGAATCTGTTAATTACTAATATTCTTTAAAATAGGCAGACACAACAAAACCACAGTATTTTTTGTATTATTACGTTTGAGTTATTTTCTATTTTCTTCAGAATTAAATGTGTATTAGATACAAGTTAAGCATTCTCTAAAGGAATATCCATCTTAGTTCTAATTTTGTTTTCACTTCAAGGTAATTGTTAATTATTTCGAAACTGTATCTGTTTATTCAGGTGTCATAATAAAAAGGGTATAATGTTGATACTGATGACACCTCTACTGTATCTGGTTTACTTTCGTTTTTTATCACATGTGAGCACTATCAGTTGAGAAAATCGAGAGGTGTTCCATTTTTTACCCATTTTGAGTTCCAAATGATAGCTACCACGAATTAATACTTACTTACTGGTAGCGCACATTACGGACTCGTACCGCCCCCTTTACGATTTTTGGATACACTTTTACACCCGTACCGTAAACGCAAATAATTTCATTATCTGATAGAAAGTATGTAAACATGGTAAACTATCCCAGAGGGCCTGTATTGCTCACATAAATATTTAGCAGTCATAGCAAAATATTCTCATTAAATAATATACTGTACTACAAATAATTCCCTGAAAAACTTAGTCGGCTCCAACTGTTGATACTCCCAGCCTAATATTATTTTGTTGTTCTATGTTTATTAATTATTCTTCAGAAGCTGTTTGACATATTTTTCCCTGTAACTATTTTTCCATCTGAAACTTTGTTGGCTTTATCCCATGATTCTATGCCTTTCGATTATTAATAAGAATTCGTTTAATGTTTTTTACATACATGTATTTGACCCCTGAAAAATATCAAGGTCACTTTAATTCGCAAAGTTTGCCGTGCTCAATCGAATGACGGTACCAGTGAAATGTTATTATTCTATACCTTTAAATTCCTCAGAAGAAGTCGCCTAAAGCGTTAAAAAAGCGTTAACATATTTTACCCCTGTGACCTTATACAAAAGTCAAAGTAACTTTCACTGGCAAATTATATCGGAATCCACCGTAAGAAGGTACATTTCAATTCCTCAGAAAAGTTGTTTGAAATATTTGACCGCTGTAACCTTTAAAGAATGTCAAGGTCATTTTCCCTATGATCCCTATGACCTTGAGAGTAGGTCAAGGTCATTCTCAAACTTGATCAGGCTCCTGCCAACGAAGTTTTCAGTCAAATATTGCACCATTGTATAAGCTCACTTGCCCTTCGGGCAGGTGCGATAAAAGCGAAACAAGACATCTTTTGATATATAATGCCATATTTTTATTTCATCTTATTAACACAAAAGTAAACATGCTTCATTTGTTTTAAAAAATCAATAAATAGTTTGTTATATTAATTTGTCATTGAATACAATGGTTAATAATGAAATGTTTATTTTTTATCTTTTATTATCTCCACTTTGATGCCTTGAATCGATTTGAGGAACATTTTTTCTACGTTTAAAGTGATAAATTAAACTTCTTTTTAAAATTGATTAAGGAGATTAAGCAATATCTGATAAGTGATAACTTAACAACAGTGGGTTTTGGTAAACTGTATATAAAAAAGGTTAAATAATGATTGCACACAATTTTTATTTTCCTGATTTTTTGATTCCATGCATTAAGGTCTAAAACATAAAATATTTAATTTTTCTACGTTCAAAATTATTATCAAAGATAAGCAGTACGTTATGTATAATTTCCTGAACATTATAAACCCACTTAGATTATAGAGTAATTATATTCAAACTATATTATAATCATGGCACAAAAATACAATATTTATCATTTATACATAAAAATGTTGGCTTCGTGCTTTGAAACCATTGATGCCAAACTGCAAATGTTAGTCTTATTTCAAGTTAATTGTGGACTCTGTTAAATACATGCACAGTCTTTAATAAACAAAAAAAACACTAGTAACTGAAAACAAATATTAAACAGACCTTCCCTGCTTCGGAGCGACAATGGGGATCTTCATTGTAGTGATTCAAAAAAGACAAGTCATGTCCTCAGAAAGCTCTCCCATTGGTTTAAAACCCTGCTTTCATTTGTAAATCAAAATGTAGTCTTTTAATAATAATCGGAAACTACGTTGTATTATTTTTTAAATAAGTAAATGTAACAAGAAATGAATCTGCAGTTTTTTCTTGACGAGTTTATGCTTTTCCGACAAATAATTTAGTTTTATTTAATGATATAAGAATCATTTATGTATGTTATTTTAAAGGAGGAGTGCCAATTTTTCCCTACTGGTGGCTATCTATACATACATATTTATACATACCTTGGGGTAATACCATCATGATATGAAATGAAATTACCCCTTCATGAATTCCAAGATATGAGTGGGTAAAGTATGGGACAAAAATCTCTAAATGACGCTTTTTTTTTACAAACCACGTTTTCTTTCTTGAAAGTGTCTTCATCATTTTGGTGTATTGCGTAACATTGAAGCTGCAAATATTATATCCGGCCGAAGAAATGAAGGACAAAGTTGACAAGTAGGTAAAAAAAGCATCCATTTGTGATTTTGGTCCTCCACTTTACCCCATGATATCTTGGAATGGTCTCTAAGCTGACCTTAATTTCATATCATGATGGTACAACCCCAAGGTATGTATATGTATATACAAAAAATATAACTTATCGGTTATAGTCACAAGGAGGCACAAATTGGCGCACCTCCTTTTATTTCTTTTAAAACCTAATCAAACCTTTTTAAAATTTAAAAGGAAAGAATGCAACCATTTTAGCAGTGCATTTTTAAACAATAATATAAATAGGGAACATATTAGCGGGAAAAGTGTGGCCTCATATGAATACTTTAGAGTGTTTGACAAACATCAACAGTCAGTCGAAGTTAAATGTGATTTTATCAGAATAAGTTTGTTGATAAGAGCTAGTCAAATATGCTCATTAATTGATTTTTAACTTAGTTGTATTTATTTGTAAGCATAACTACGATTCATATTCCTGGTAAAGTATAGTATTGACAGTCACGCCAATCAGGAATTTAGGAAATACAACATTACGAAATATGTGTACCTGACACATGACACTTCGAAACGAACATCGGATAGCAAAACAAAAAATATCTACCAACAGCTTACAACGATAGTCACTGATGTAACGATAGGCTGTGGAACAGCGGATTAAAACATTTCCAACAAAACTTTAAAAAAAAATTGCATATATACATATGATAAGGTATATCAGATACATAATATCTACAATGAAAACAAAATATATCCCGTGTACTTTATAGCTAAAGACATTTTTTCTTTCGTTATTAATACAATCTTGCATACAAATCGACATATTGATATCAAAGGTAAAGGCCCTTATTGATCAAAATCCTTTGATTATTTGCTTTATGTAAAACGATGTTTCAGTTAAAGCTGCTCAGAATTTAAATACAATTCCTTCATTGGTTAATCTAGTCTAATAGTATTTTATGTAATATGTTTACCGGGATATAACATGAAAAACAAAAGTCTATTATCATATATTGCTATTTTATCAACATTGTATTACAGACTGATTTTCTTACGTGTCCCGAAAACCATGAATGCTTATGAAAATTACTTTTAAATCACGTTTTTTACCAAAATAAGCACACAGGAAAACTTTATAACGTTCATTTAAATTCAAAGACCATATAATTTTGTATTTTTTCTTTTCTGGTAAAATATGAAGCCTTCTTTTATAAAAAAAAATCCCTCTGTATATGAACGGTTTGTAATCAGGGTAAAAACTATTTTTTTAATCATTTTCTGTTTGTTACTGGGACCATTTCAATTTCCCCACCGAACAGTCTTTGTAACGAAAGCAATATGCATATTTGAAATATTTATGAGATTGTGAAATTTGCGACGTACATCTGGTGACAGTAAGCTGAATTTCATTTAAGCCTGGTGGTTCAAAATTGCCCTACTTCCACTTGCCATGCCCAGTGTAAAAGGATGGCGAACTCCTTCCACTTTTGTCTGAACGAGCAACATGCTCCGTCTGATACCCTGCATTGGAAAGACCAAGCATGACAGGTTCACCTGTGCTGTGGCCAGAATGGTGAAGGGACGTTGGCGAACCTGAACGAGACAATGGTTCAGTGTAGATTCCACGGGGGTTCATCATTGGAGACCTCTGAACGTAGATTGTAGGGGTACTGCTCCTCGAGGAGGGGCCCCCGTTCCTTTCCGATGGCACATAAGTAGTAGGTGGTCCACTGATATATGTGTACTTCTCCTCCTTCAGATTGCCCCATTTGTCAGTGTAAATTGTATCAACATTCTGGCGGTACGGATGTGATATCCTGCGTCCTACAACATAAAGAAAAGAAAGACCATGTACAGTTAAGAATGAGTGAATAGTCTTACAAACTGCCCGCTCTGCTGAATCCAATTTGTACTTGCTGTTCTTCAATACACTATTTAAACTCGAGTTGTATCTTAACCAGAATGTGTGACGGTTAAAGAGATTAAATGAAATTTAGTACATTGAAGTCTTAGATTTAATTAATGTTTCACATATTGTGTTTATCTATTTGTCGCCATCTTTCTTACAGCTTGAACAGCTTAAAGCATTATCAGATACAAATTGGAAATTAAACCAACATGAAGACAAATCTAATATGTCTTTGGCCAAAGATCGTCGTCTTAACAGTTTTTCACTAACCATTCCTGTAGCTTCGTGCCGTATTGCATTTAAAGACAATCACTACAATGGCTGCAATCGGAATCACAAGTACAGCTATAATTATGACTATCAATATCGAGGTCGACATTCTTTCTTTTGAAGGCATTGTTTCAGTGGTCGCCGCTGCCGCCGATGAAGTCGGGATAGATGTCGTGGATGTTGAGGTTGGCGTAGCCGTGGAAGTCGACGTTGAAGGTGATGTTGACGTTGACGTGGAAATTGACGTTGTTGTCGACGTCGACGTAGATGTTGACGTTGATGTCGACGTCGACGTAGATGTTGACGTTGATGTCGATGTCGAAGTTGACGTCGACGTAGATGTTGACTGTGACGTTGAAGTGGTAGCTGAAGTTGAAGTCGACGTACTGGATGTTGTCGGTAGCTAGACAAAAAAATAGAAAATGGTCACGACCTGGAGGTGCTTGTGTACATAAACTACTATATTTGATTAAAGTTTTTCATTGACAAATAGGGTGATGATCATTAACATCAATAACCATAAATTCATTATAAAAAATGTTCATTTTTAATGAATTTATTATAATCAAATTTGTTTAATCATTCAATAAACATTATTTTTCGTTTATTATCAACAATTCAATATGAAAATGTAACAATATATTAACCACGAATTTAACACTTGAACAGAAAACAGTTAAAACACTGGAGTAAGCATGCATAAAGGTTGAACTCATATACCTCGGTATCCATGTTTTATAAAATTAATAGCTTTTATACATTCTGGTTGAATTACATAACAACCGTAGATGACATTAGAGAATGATTTTACTCACTTCAATAAGTGCGGTACAGTTACTTCCATTGAAAGTGGGAGTTCCTGATAGTGGTACAGATACTCCATTAAATACTATGCTGGTAGTGTTTGTACATGCTTCCTGTAGCATTGTGTTAACGGCGGAGGGATTTCCAGACACAGTAAAAGTGACAATGATGCTCCCTATAAACATGTATAACCAAACGTTAATTGTATACATTATCATAACTAACAAAATAATAACGCCTATTTTACGAGCTGTTTTCACCAGAAAGTCCAGTTAAACATTCTTGTGTATCTATACACAAAAAATTCAATTAGATAATACCTTGATGAGGCAAAATGTGCATTAAACATTCATTGTTAAAGTCAATTGTTGAGTCAAACCATTGTATGCTGTATGTTGCTTAATGTTATAAAACATAATTTCAAATCTATTTTCCCATGTCTATTGCTTGAGTGAAAGGTTAATCTTATTCAACACAAAACGAGTACCAAAGCAATTATTTTACGGGAACAACAGGCAATGCTCACCTCGTTTTACACTGACGAGATCACAGCGTGTTTCAGGATTTTCTTTTGCAAATTTGTTGGTCACAGCAGTTCCGAAGTGCATAGCGGTCACGTCGCCTTTGATGACGTCCTCATAAGTTGCGTTGAATGTTGCTTCAACGAGTTTGCTTGTGGAGTTTTCCGCTGTTATCGATGAGTTGACAGTGATAGATACTTCCTCATAAAACTCATACTCGACAGGAGACGATACAATGTGGAACTTAACAAAATACAGTCCGTAGCTGGTGAAGGCGAGGTTGTCAAATACAGCCTTACTATTTACACTATCAAATGTCACTTGTTTAGTTCCTTCCAGGGAGCCGAGAGGAGCAGCTTTCGTATTTAGTTCAACTGTTACTGTCCAATTATGACCCTTCAAAATAAAACAAAATAGGTATCAACATATACCTGTAGCATTTCTTTTTATAAACATTATCTTACAGTTACGAATTATCTAAATAATAACCAAAAGCATTGCCTGTGTTATATGACAAAAAATTAAAAGGCATTGTTTTTATTTTTTCATGTCGTTGAGGACAATATGATATACGTCGTTGTTATAAATTTTGTTTGTGATCTGAAGTTAAAAAAAACACATTAGCATCAAGTAAGTAAATCTGCATAAACTGGTGATTGCACTTAACCCGAGACTCATCTTTTTATTAACAAATAAATGATTAAAAAAAGAAATATACTTTTTTCATGCATCGAAGTATGCTGTGAAGTATTTGCGTCAATACGTCACGTGTCAAATGCATTCTTGGATCGATCAATCAAAATTTTCTCACCCTCCAAGATGTATCCGAGATCCTTGTGTTGGTAAAAGTATCAAAGAGCTCGATATCTATTTTTACGGTGCTATTTTCGACGATGGTAGATGAGAGAATGGTCACCACTGGTTTGATCAAACGGGCTTGAATAGTAAGCGGCTGTGAAGCGATATGAAGTTTACGACCAGTTGTAGGCGTACTTAGGTTGAAGTCAATTGCAAACTTTGTGCCGGATTGAGAAATGGCAAGGTCAGTGAAATTTGCCCAACCATCAACAAATACGACAGTTGTTGTTCCCTGTAGCTGGGCGTTTGGATTGTATGAGAGTCCTTGTGCTGGCACCGATTGGGTTGTATCCTCTCGTAGATAGGCCGTCACGCTCCATATCTCATCGTCTGCTCCTAGTTGTGTAACAGCCATACCCTGCAATGAATATACGCATCATTTAACATGTGATTATCATACCTTTGTGTAAGCAGGGGGCACATTTGGTTTTCCCCTGACAGACGTATCAGCACTTTTCCTGGTCTCAGATATCCACATAAAGTTTCGTAAAATATGCACCGAGTCGGTAATGTCATTGCATTATGTAAATGACAGAGTCAACAGGATGAGAGAAAAAAAATCATTCATTCCCTTAAGTTTAGATGTTAAATCTCAACCACTGTGGGAAGATAACCATAACTTCCTCTCAAGGGACGAAAACATCTCTTAATCCTATATGAAACACCCACGTAATGCACATCCAAAAGCCCCTAGTTCAGGATAGCTTTTTTCAAATACTGACTTAGGAGTGCATGTTCAATATTATATCATCTGAAGCACTGTATGTGATTTATAGCATCATTAACATTTATCTTGGTCAGTGGATTCACTTAACAGCCGCCGTCTATTATCGCCTTACTGAAATAAAATATCATTAAACTATTGATTGACTGATTGATGGGTTTTACGTTCGCTTCACTACCGAGTAGTTCAGTTATCGAGCAGACGGTATAAGAAAACAAGGCTCCACAGGGAAACGGCTTTGCAACCTGCTTTAAAGTGACCCGTTTGGTTTACCATATTTTTGTAGCTTGCGCTTGCTATATCATTTCCGATTACTACCATTTTGTCGGGAGACGAAAGGGTTGATCGTCAGGTAGGAATGGAGCATATTGAAATTCTACCCATGATTGTAAAGTATGACCAAACTGTTACACATTTGAGAGATATTTTCTATCCCCATTCTTTCACATATGATATTCTACTAATCAACATTCGTATGGTAGGCCCCCTTCATAAATCTGCCACTTAGAAATATCCTTGCAGCAACCAACCTGTTGGATTGGTAAGCAATCGGGTCTAAAACCCAATAAATGCATAATCATACGATATAGATATGAAAAGGGCGCATTAACCTCTAAATGAACAAGCATTCATTATTAAATATTTGTAAAGAATGTGTTAGAGAGTTTTCTATTTTAAATTAACCAACACCTTTACCGTAATTACAATAGGTCCACTGAACAGACATTATAATTTGCATATAACACAAGAATTATGTATGCGTCCAACAATCCTTTTTTTGAATGAAACAAATGTTATATAGAGGATATTTAATGGTGTCTTCAGTAATAACAAATATATTTCACCAATGTGGCTAATATTTTCATATTTTCACGAGTGCGCAAAAATCAAAATAATATGAAATGGCAAAGCCTTAAAAGAGTGTAGCTTTGGTTGATATCTGATATTTACTGATTCAGAATATAGCTTTCAGAATGATATAAGATAAACTTGATTATTAATTAAAGTCGGAAATCGAGGAATAACAATAAAACACAAGCTCTAATACATTTATAAAGATCAAGCCCCCCACCCTACTACTTTTTTATTATTAAAGTCCGTTTTATGAAGTGAGGCCCCATTTGAATCAATTTAATTATGACGTCATAAAGTATGCAACGTAATATTTTACCGCCAATTTTACGATATTTTATGTGTTAACTACATAGGACAAAAACGATATTTCAATTAATTATTATCATTTGAAGCTGTCAGTGTATACAAGTTTGACTGTAAAAGATTAGCATTTATTTTTCAAAAAGATTGCGTAACTAGACGCGAAATCCCTTTTTTCTTTTACGCAATGGAACTAATGCTGCACTCAATTCAGCAACTCGTTAATGTATTCATGCAAAATATACATTGTTGTACATTGTTGCAATTTCAACATTCCGATGACGTCACACTGTTTACAGGCTCCGCGTTGTGTTCACACTGTGAATATATCTTTTTTTATTAGTTTTGATAAGTTGGTAGAATCCGATATTTCACTGGCAAAAATGTAACAAATAAAATAACTTACTTGTTCATCAAACACCTGTATCTTCGGCTGTGAGGTGAGCAGGTGCGTTTCGTAGTTTTGTTCCGGCTGAGTGTGTATAGAGAAGGCATCAACTTTGACAAGTGATGTCAATTGTCCCGAGTCGTCAGATTTGTTCGCCTGGACTGACCACTCCTCAGTACCAGGCTCGGGTAGAGGAACGCTTACCACAACGTTAGAAACTGTCGTGTTTAAAACCGCATCGATGTCTCCCAACTGTACTTCATTCGCAAACTTCTTTGTAAAGTTTTTCGTTTGTTCAAACGTCAGTGTCGCGTTATCGTTCTGAAAAGACAAAGTTCCGTTGTTTTCCTCGACAGCTGGAACGGGAAAAAAGTACGGTTAAAAATAAATACAGAAATCAGCACAGAGAGGGAAAACGATCTGACAAAGAAGGAAGAAAAATGTGTCAGAATTGAAAGAGAAAGGAGGAAGAACCGGGAAGAACGAGTTTGGAACATATGGTTAATATTTATATTTTTTTAATAAGAAGTAATAACTTATAAGTATTGAGAAAAATATCAGCATTCAGAAATAAAGATAAAAAGTAAAGCATTATGGAGGGGGGAATTAATGATGGTGTCATATATCTATGAAATATATCCAAATTATTTATAATATAACTACTTGAAGAAATATTCTCTTTTTAGCGAATGAATATTTTATGATAGCTCACTAAACATTACTCACTCTCTGAAGGTGGATCCGATATTTCGAATTCTACTTTGGTTGTGGATTGACGCCTTTTTCTTCTGCTGTCCTCCCGAATAACATTCATCACTCTGATTTTATTTGGCGGAATATCAAAGAATAGAGCCAGGTTCCGGACTAAGTTCTCACCAAAGAACTCCTCTTCGCTTAACGCAGGAATATCAAATGATATGATGATGGCGGGTTTTGTAATGATGACAACGGGAGTATTTCCTCTGACAAGTACATACAGGATGCTTGTATCCCTATCAAAGTAGTTTGTTCCCGATGTAGCAATTGTCGTTGCATTCGGAACGAACTCACCTTGAGTTGTCGGTTGTTTAATTGTATAACTTCCGCCAACCATTTCTGCATTCGTCGCTAACACCAGGTTTTTACCAAGATAGACGTCACGTCGGTACGATTCTGCGTACCAGATGCCAATAACTACTGCCTGGCTAGGGTCAGAGTTCAGTAAAAATAGACGTAGGGACTGCGGACTGGTGCTACTAAAGTGCACTAGGTAGGATTTACCTGAAAAAAGTGGTGGTAGTAAATATTGTTTATCCAACTTCAGTTACAACTGTAAAAATTATTTCTTAATCTTAAACTTATGTCACAAAAAAAACTACTATAAGTAGAAGTTTCTTAAAAGTGTAGCAATCTAGCTATCATAGCTTAATAGATAGGAAAATGATTATTATTTAGAAATTTACAGAGCTGCTGCAAAGGGCAAGTCTGGAACAAGATATTCTACAACCAATTATGCATATATCATGTATAATTGTACTAACTGACCATCAGCAAAACATGCTTAACAAGCATGAATGTTGAAACATACCTGTAGCAACTATTGCCATAAATGTGGAGATACGTTTCCGACAGGTGTAACCACTACACCAGCCATGATCTTGGGGTCCGTTAATAAGGTCAAGGTATCCGTCTCCTAGGATGGCAACGGGTGACAGGCGTCGGAATTCCGAGTCGGCGTCCATGCTTTCTATAATAAGCATCTCATAGTCCATATCGTGGCACTCGTACGCCTGCCACATATCGTGGTATTGACACTGTGAGTTCCGAATGATCCCTTAAACACAAGAAGCGACTTTA
>JAULCA010272027.1:2291-13177 GCA_032360845.1 Crassadoma gigantea
TTGGTGGTAGCGTGACGTTTTTAAATCATATATTTGTTTATTTACTTTTTGTTATGATTAATATGGACCGTCCGTATTAATCATAAAAAAGAGGGAAAAATTAAAAAGAATTCTTCTTGAAAATTGTACAATGTAGACTGATAAAATAGTTTTGTAGTGTTATCTCTATAACCAATGAAAAATCTCGAAGGTTTATATAAATAAAAAGTACTTAGTGAAGCACAAAAGTTAATAATATTGATATAAAAAGTCGGGGTTTACTTGTTAATAATCAGTCTAAAAGGAGTTCCCAGAAAACGGGAGATTGCTTCTAGGGCAGAGGAGATTTTTAGTTTTCCAGCTACGGGAGAGGGAGGAACCTATGTACGCGCATACACTCCGAAAAATGATTTATCATGGTCGATATCTGTATTAACATTGCCTATTCATCGTTTTCATGATCTTTATTTTGACCATACCGGTTTTACATGGTCGATTCATCATTTTCATGATTTATACAATGGTTGATACCGGTGTTTACCCGGTATCGTTTTCACGATGTGTATAATTTTCAGCTTTATTAAATTTTCAATAAAGTGTGGTATGATAAGGTTTTCATTTCAGAACTTATCTATCAAAGCTGTAATGATGCCGTATATAGAAGCTTCTAGTGCGCAGCTAGTTATAGTTTTTGGTAATGGTACCGATATCTTAATTGTCATACTTTTTTTCTAAATTAATCTTTATACCTATTTTAAGATGTACACAAGTATTTCTGTATTGGTAACACGTAAGTGATGTCAGATTTATTTGAAGGGAGACAACTCTAACACAAAATCATAGGTTTAGTGCATAAATGTACTATACAGATCTTAAATTAAGCGATAAGTTGTGTCCAAATTCGTTCTGAAATACATGATTTATATTAAGAAATGAAAATTGTCAATCTGTGCAGACCCCAGTTTCATGAAAGTAGCACACTCGCCCTTACAGATCGGCCGTGAAAAGATAGTCGGTCACCTGCACCTGTTCTCGGTGTGTAGACGTTTCCTCTCTCAATACAACGGCTTTTGTGTATTATCAGGATTTTTTATTTGGTTTGTTTGTGTTTCACGTCCTAGTAACAGCTATGGCCATACGGAGGTTCCAGGGGAACTCACCTACCTACGGTCAGTACCTGGCGACTGTCACACGTAGGTCTCGAACCCGCGACCCAGCGGTGGAGGGCTAGTGGTATCAGAATGTCTGACGCCCTAACCGCTTGGTCACCAATGCATGTACTCAGGACCAATAGCAGTGATGAATATTAGTTGAAAAAGGATAATTCTATAATTTTGTAAAACAACGCTGATATCAATTTATGAGACTCATGCAAGGATAGTATTGAGGTATTGAAGTTATGAATAATTTCTTTAACATAAGATTTTGTTAATAAATGCAATACATCTTTGTGTGAAAACGTAAGTTAAGGGATTTTCTTTAGCATCGGAAGTTCGTGATGTTAGACTTGCTTTTTAAGACATGACTCGACAAGTGAAATCAGATATCAAAGGGGTTTATCGAGTGCGTATTCTAAGATTACACACATAAACAATATAGAAGAGTAGCGAGTGACAGATTTGTGCAGTATTTGTAATGGTGACGGATCGACAGCTGTTTTAGACATGAAACAATGATGACATGCATATTTTTTCCCGTTAATACATTCATTAATATTCACAGGTTTCGTCAACCTGTGACTGTCACCGTTTTAACTATACGTGATGTTATGTGTGGAGGTACTGGTGTATTTTTTAATGTTTATACCGGTATGAACGCAAATCGGTTACATTCATATTCTATCAAGCCCGCTACATATTGTAAATACGTATGTAACTGATTTGCGTTCATATCGGCATGAACATTGGGAAATGCCGTTCAATCCTTATATTTTGCTTTTAATTTTATACTTAATATAGGCAAACCCTAATATTTTCGATTTAAGTGTCTGCATCTCAGCGCACACAGAATTCTTGAAACAGTTTCACATCACCAAAGGGTTTGCTTCAAACGGTTGTTTTGTGCTATTCGAGGCGTGAGGGGAAGCTTCAAAATAACGTTCGCTGATCAAATTACGTTCATAGCCCAATGGATGTAATTCCTTTTGGTAATGCTGAAAGAGGAACTTACAATGGAAATTTAAATATATTGTATTAAAAGAAAGTGTACAACCTGTTATGTTTTATTATTTACGTTCTAAATGTCGTGAAATTATTGTGAAAGTCATATTCAAAAGAAATATTTGCATTCCAAAAAACTACTTGTTGCGAAGCATTTTACAGAATTATAGTTGCTCGAAATTTGAATGCTCGAGAAGAAAAACGATTGCTTAACAGCACCTATCAAAAGAAGCTTAACATTTTCATCTCATCAAGTCGCAAATCTTTCACATATAATTTGGTTTTCTGTGAAGCCTTCCTTCTTTTTAAAGAGGTCTAATGGTATACACTTAATTCCTAAAACGCTGGGCACGGATACTGGACTGCGAAAATAACTCACCTTTAATTCACTTTTACTTGCATGCACAAAACCACCAACACGTGAGTACATCAAACCGGTTCTGTCTGAAACCTTTTTTAATATGAACATGATTCAACGGAAACACAATGTGCCGATTCAAATGTGTTAAAAAGTTACGGTCACGTGGCAGGAACCAGGGGCTGATAACAAAAACCAGAAACGATTTCATTGTCAGAATGTATATTGGGATTTGATTGAACTCATGATTTCGTGAAAAAATCAATTCGAGTTGACATTGTCAACAATGTTTGTCGTAAACAACAAGATCATCACTTGTGCGAATTCCAAACAAACTGATCTAACATGGACATCATTTATCAATCATCTTCTGCTGATCTGCTCCTGCGCCAGATATGGGTTCCTGCTCCGTGACGACGTCGGAACTTCCGGTGATCGTTTAATATTGGCACGCGTCGGGGAAGGAGACAAGCGAAAGGCTTGTTAGCGTCATCAAATCCAGCTTCTATTCGACCGTTTGAGACAATGAATCCACAGTGGCTGGCGGTCAGCACGTGTGAACCGCGACTTACCTTCACGCTCCAGTTGATTCCGATTCTGACCTCGAGGAAGTTCGATTTGAGTTGTAGAGACATATTGTTTGGATACATTCTGACGAATTTCGGTCCGGAATTGACAGTCACTTCACCTCTCTCGTTTTGAATTATTTTGACTCCGTTGATTTTGACTACACACCATCCGTTTTCGCCGTGTTCAATCTGTGCTTCCTCTGCCAGTTTTGCCGCGCGTTGTACATGTGCAGTGATGTCGCTGCAGCTATCTGAAGAGAACAGAAAGTCAATAGATAGGTCATTGCGCATGTCAGAGAATTCAGGTTCTGCTTCTTCGATGTCCTCGTGATCAAACTTGTAACATTTGAAGTTGTTAGCAAATGTAATCTGCTCAGCGGTCAGCTTCACTTTCCGCTGCAGGAATACTTCAACTTCAACGGTCTCGAGGTCTTGTGTGATCCGCGCTGCAGGATGGAATACGTAACTCTCCGTCCCTTCGCAGTTGACTAGTGCCACGAGCTTCTTCTTGTGGTTGACCACACGTATCACCTGATCTACGGTCATCTCCACGGAGAAGTCGTGACGCAACAGCACCGTCATTAGACCAGCCTCGGACAAGTAAATCGCTGGGTACCGGAAGTCGGTTGATTGATTACCGTTCGATTGGATAGGGTTCTGCTGTTGCTGGTTACTGACGCCAAACTGTGAAGCTGTTTGTTGAAACGATGGCTGCGCCAGATAAAAATCCGTATTTTGTGTCGTAATATTTCTCGGGTATACAGGATATGCTGATTGTCCAGGACCGAATTGTTGTCTTGGTTCCAAGAAGTATCCATTGCTTGTGTAGGGTTGTGCAGGAATCAGATAGGTCTGTCCCTGGAAAAAGGTTGTATCACTGGGGTCGGGGTTATATACCGGGACGTGGGATTGTCCACTATAGGATAAAGCTCCTGCTGTAGGACTAGAGTTATCACCATTGCTGTAAACAGTATACTGAGTATTGTGGTTTTGCATGGGAATGAATGGTTCACATTCCGGATTTAGGGAAGAATTAGGAAACGAAGAGAGGTTATCGTTCGTGCTTGTTGCAGAATCGACAGGTTTTTGTATGTCCGATGAACCTGAGTTTGGTTTTGTAATCACATGTTCCGATTTCTGAAGTTCAGTCTGATCAACGCTCCCTTCTGTTATTACTGTGTCCGTAGATGTGCCGACCTCGTCGGCCGACGTGTGAGATTCATACCAACCTTCTGTCGCTTCAGTTGGATTGTCACATGGTGGGCATGAGATCTCGGCGTCGCCATCTTGGCCGTCATAAGGAGATTCGTAATAATTAGACATGTCATTTGGACTATCGGCCACAATGTTGACCTGGTTTTCCAGTCCATTCGGTTCCTGACACTGAGATTCCGAGGTGTCCCCGAAATTTTGCACGTGATTTTCGGGAAAATCGTCAGTAAGTGAGGAGACTTGTGATGCATCAGCCACGGGATACTCATATCCGACATTATAACTTTGAGTCGTTTGGACATTAGCGTAGAAGTGAGGCGTAAAGTTGACAGTATTTGCATTCGACATCTGGTATGATCCTTCACTGAACATACCGGACGCGGTGCCAATAATTGCCTTATTGGGTACATAATTAGACTCAGTAGCACACACCACGTTTGGACCACCATCATATGGGCTAAACACGGCGTAAGAGTCGAAATATTCAATCTCGCCTTCAAGATCTTCTAGTTCTGCCAGCGTGGAATCGTTGCTAACAGTATGAACGACATTTGCCGCTGCTTCATCAGTTACAACAGTTATCAAATCTGAATTTGGGTTTGGGTTTGGTTGAAGATCGATAATTGAAGGAGCTTGTTCCGTAGAAACCACTTCTTCAGATTGCAGTAATTCTAAAACCCTATTGAGGGTCTCGCGAACAGCTTTATCTACTTCGAGATCTTCGTCCGCTTCCATAGTCAATACAGATGTGGCGCTCCCGAAGTTTTCTTGACTCGTTTCCTCCTGTGCGTCAACATAAACATCCTTTTCACCATCGTCTATTGTCATGTCATTTGATCTTGAAGTTATCGTGTCGATGTAGTTGTCAATATCATCACTGCTTTCATTTGAATCGTCGCCTTCCTGTCCGGTCTGCGTCGAACTGACTGTTTGTCCGACGATTATGCAAATACCGTCTGTATCTGTATCGCTGTCCTCGTCAATTTCATCGAAAATGTCGTCGTTGCCGATGATATCGTTTACGATTTCAGTTGCGATGCTATACGCCACCACATTTGCTTCGTGAATGGCTGCCATTGTGGTGAGAGAGTCACGTCTTCAGGAAAGCTGTTTTCCTTTGTCACTAGCCATTTTGTTGACGTTAACTACGCACATTATCTGTGACGTTTTCAACATAACAACGAAACAGTTATTTTGGGGAATGGCAACGTCGTCGATTTTCGCGTTTGTTACGTTTCGACCATTGTGCGTCGTTAGGCAGAGGTCATTTGTAAGCAACACTCTCATGGTATAATTCGTTCCGAAAGTTAAACACACTCTTTGACGGTTTTTTTTTTAATTTTTAAGTGTGTTTAAAAACAATTCTTGACAATTGATCTTTTGACAAATTCATTGCCTCCGTAACGTCACGCTACCCAAATCGGGACACTTTTTGATGAAATTATTATGTATTTCATACCATAAAGTTTTGTTCACTTTTTCAAAATAGATATCATTATCCTTTCATTTTAATAACAAGTTGATATTTCCAGCGCTTGGTTCTATAAATACAACCGGAAATATAGACATGGAAACGTAATCGAAAAACAGGTGTAGCTGTACCCAAATCGGGACACCCCTACAAGTTTTGGCTTATATATTTGAGATGAAAAAAGTATTTAGCAGAAAATGGCATATCTATGGAATATTTAAGAGTCAAGGGTCGTTCTGTATGAATTTCTTTTCCAAATTATCATTAGTTATGAAATAGTGGGATTGTGAAAAGTCAAACAAAAATTAAAAATCAATATCGTCGCAAGGCGCATCATTTTAGGACGTTACGCTTTCGTCATTATTTACAAACTAAAACTGTGATTGTAACCATAAGTGGCATTGAATAAAGTTCATATAATGTTTTACTGGTATATCAGCATCATTAAATTAATATTTTCAATTTAAAAATACTTCTTTGCACAGCATACACATTTCTTGATACACATTTCTTGTTACTTTTTCCTTAAAATGTCCCGATTTGGGTACTGTCCCGATTTGGGTACTGTGACGTTATTCTTTGGCTATACTTACAATTGATCATCAGCTTCCATTTGAATCCCGGAGTGCTGGTAGTCAACTACCGACGTGATATGCACCTTGAATAGTATCGGGCTTCAAAACACGCTTTTAAATTGAAGTTTGCATTGTTGATCTCTTAGCAATCATTGGAAAATATCGTTTGTCTCCGCCTCATCTTATGTTTTGTCTAATAACGCGATATAATAATGAAACGAAGGACGATGAGAGAAAACAGAGCCCGTATTCATGAAAACGTACTCGTACTCACACTCATATTCTGTGCTCAATCTTAATTTCCTGTTCCGGCGATAAATTAATAAAAATCAATATTTTCTTAATGAATTTTAAGAAGTTTGGAAAGACTAAACGCCAAATTCTGTTTTGAGTATACACACTCGGCCTTCTGGCTGTGTCACATGATTTAGGCGAGTTGCAAGAAAGTTGGCTCTATAGCATAGAATCCATGGTTGAGCGTGAGAATGGTTTCATGAAAACGGGCCCAGTGCTGTTTTCAAAAAAAATATGACAGAATGTGTCGCTATTCGGGGACAACATCTCGTGCGCTTCCGGTCAAATGCTGATTTGAAACTTATAATAATAAAAATACTTCTTAAAGATGTATTTAGACAAAACTGCGCTCGGGTGTTATTGATTATTCAATCCATCTGCCAAAGCTTCAATTTTTTTGTTTGTGTTTTTGTGGTGGAGGGAAGCCGGAGTTCCCGGAGAAAAAATACCGGCCGACGGTCAATACCTGGCGTGTCCCACGAATGTCAGACGCCTTAACCACTTTGCCACCGCTGCCCATTTCAAAAGCTTCCAAAACTTCAAAGTCAAAATTGTATCAAACAGATATTATGTTTAAAAAGTACAGGCCGTGAAAATTAATCTCAATGCTAATTAATTTTTATTACATATACACTCATAATAGAAACAGATATGGTGCTGTCCTTTTTATACAGTTAAAACATTTTTAAAATGTTGCAGAAAAAGCACTGGCATAATTAATATCTTTACCATTAGCGCAGAGAATAAGTCGTCCATGAGGACCGGGGATCGAATCCCATACCAAGCGGCGGAAGATTGAATATTGTATGAAAATATAACGTAAGTATAGGCTTATTAATTTCTCTCTTATGTAATTTTTTGCTCTGAAAAGAGACACAATCCCCAGTCAGAAAAAAAAAATAATTGGAACTCTTCTCCGTCGGAGATGCAATACAGATGGCTGCTGGGTCCCTCTACCTTAAAGTTTTGTCGCTTCATGTTTTACTTTTTAGAAGTCATTCAACAAAATATAACGTTACCTTAAACCATGGAATTAGATTAGATTTAATTCATTGTGTATCTGTGAGTTTTGTCACGTATTCCTCCCTTTGGAGGAAGACTCCCGATTTCGGACCCTGAAATTCAGCATTTTAAACCAGCTAAAAGTGTAACTGTTCCCCAAGGGTGTACATACACACATTTTATTTTTGCTCTTGATTCTGAGCATGTATATTCTCACCATGGATTATTTTTAAAAAGTTGGCAAGTATATAGGTGCGAAATTTCGATCGTGGATGAAAGCCAGAAAACCCCAAAATAAATACCCCATCGAACCCCCAACCCAGTGTTGTAGGGTTAGTGATCGGAAACGGTTAGACGCCTTAAAAAGTCAGTCTCAACGACCACAATAAGTGAGATTGGTTTAAACGCTATAAATTCACCAACTCCTGTGTAATTCTTCAACTGCGTCAACCAACTAAATTTCGATATTTTATAAATATAGATTTGTATTTTTTTCTTTATGAAGCGGAGGTAAAAATTGAGACGGATATAGACAGTTATAAGTGTCTGACTTTGTGAAGTTCACTCGACAACTTCCTAGTAAAAATATTGGTTGTATTACATTGTACAAGAAAGTACCGCTAGTGCTGTCGAAGGGTGATAACTCTTCCATGCTTGCCATGCTATACCTCGATATTCCAGGTTTTTTTTTAAAGTAACATCACCTCAACGTTTTCTTCGGTTCATTGAATGAGTTGAAAGTGTTTATCTCAACAACAACAACAACTCTTATTCAATAAAAAATACATTTTCTATAAAAAAAACAAACAAACACAACAAAAACTAGATACAGCCATAGAGATGTATTTATTAATTTATACGTCTCTGATACAACTAAATTACTGCAACAAATCAATACCTATCGCGCATCATAGAATATACCATCATCTATGTTGAAAACAGATATTTAATCCTTTTATATTATACACAGACATTTCTTTTAAATCTATATCTCGCCATCAAATAAAGGAAATGGCATTTTTGTCGGTCGTTACGTCCGTACGACATTGCGCTTTGACAATGCATTTTTGCAGCTCCTCCTTTTTTTATATCACTAGAAATTCAAAAATTCTCCGAAATTTATAATTATACCGTACATTTTTGGGAGTATTCTATATAAGTATTATTTAGTTGATAAATTTAAAATTTAATGAGATTTGATTCAAGATTACCTTTGTATTAATCCTGGTTATGTTCATAAATATCGTATTGGGTGGGGCTGGTGGAGAGGATACCGCACCAAGGCGATCGGGATCGATTTCCCGATCGGGCGTGAAAAAGTGTTGGGTCACCTGTTTTACTTTTTTTTTTTGCCCCCCCCCCTCCCATATTAAGACCCCGCGCGCTCTAACATTCAGGCCAACAAGAGTACTTGATATAAGTTGTAATAATTTGCTTCATAATTGTTGTTAACGAAATAAAGTTTTATATAATAAAAAAAAAATATTGAAGATTTAATCATAGTTATCGTATGACGGACACACGGACAGACAGAGTAAAATTGTACTACACAAGGCTGATGTTTAACTCATTAACCCCTAAAATTTTATAATGAACTATTCCGATCTTTGAATTGGAAGAGCTCAAATGTGTCTTCAGGGGTGAATGAGTTAATAGTTAAATCAGCCATGGAATGAGATCGCTATCCAAGATCGTGATTTCAACACGTGTTTCTATTGATCAACGCTATAGTGTACGTTTTGTTATTAAAAACTATTAAAAAGCAGAACATTTTTAATTTGCAAAAGAAAAGTTCACGATTAATAGTTCGTTGTATCACGGAGTTAGATAGCAATCTACTTCCGTGGTTGTATTACTTCTAAATATATGTGTATTTACTAGCTAATGGGACCTATTGATAAAAAGCACTGATTTGTGTTGGACAATAAGAAAATATATATAACTATATAAAATGATTTACAAGCTTAACTGTACAAAGTACCATTCGAAATTATCATACGTATTTGGGTACAGTTACGTGCACCGGAAATAATTGTTTCAGTAATTAAAAATGCATTGGCTCAGGGTTTATGATCGATCTCCTGCAATTTAACGTATTAATATTTAAAACGTAGAATACAGTAACTGCATATGTGCACCTGGGTACAAAACGCGATGTCGCCTGAAATAGCATATGCAACCTTAAACTCGGTCAAAGTTATTATTAACGAATACTTTTCAAAAATTAAATCCTGGGCTGGGTTATTTGCATGAACAATTTCAACAATATACACTAGAATCTTGTCAACATTTTATCCAGAACACTACTGAAAGTTAGGCACATAATATTTTGTTTTCAATCGCTGAAAATTCTCTACAAAATAGAGACTAGCTTTTTTTTTATGAAAACACGTTAAGAAAACTGTGTGAACTGTCTTTATATGCATGAGGGATTTCCCATGTACATGATCTCTCGGGTAACAAAATCCTTATTATACAAGAGTTACGTGCCCTTGATTATACGAAACTAAGCTTAACGTGCCCCAAGCCGCAGATCCATTCAGCTGTTTATCGTACACAGCGTAGTAGCTTGTGTATCGTACAGAACATGTGAGCATGTGAAAGTTCGAAAAAATATACCTCGTACATCGGGGAAAATGGATATCGTTCTCAGATTAATGACGGGAATTATTTTAGTGTGTTTCCCAAAATATGGACTGTTTGCCTTTTCAACCACGGGTGAGTGAAGCGTTTGTATATATTGTGTTTATAACGGGGTAGCTACTGTCAATGTTTTTGAATATTGATTGTCTTACTAACGGTACACGGTAAGGATGAGTCATGCACGCTACAAACACATAATGATAACCATCGTCACTCCGATCATGACACAATGATAGTCCTTAAGATGAGAGAGAGAGAAAGTAGAAATCTTATTGTACCCCGGTAGGCAGTAGACTATAATGTTTTCTGGTTTCTCTTTGTGCTGAGTATTTATGTACAAATGCCGAACTGCAAGTATGATACAAGAATATAACTGAGCCACTGTGAGCAAGATAGGTAGGGCTTAAAAGGGTCTTGTAACCATGTGGGAATAATTATAAGAAAATATGGGATTGCATATTGAAAAAATGGGAAGTCCTTTTTGGAGAAGCTTGCTAGAAATCTCATAATTATTCAAAAATTCCGTGTTATTACTTCAAGTAGAAGTCCTGAAAAAAAATATATATGAAGTCCTTCCTCAGAAATACTACCAAGATCATATGATTTTTATACTCTTAATTTTTC
>JAULCA010272138.1:6601-26446 GCA_032360845.1 Crassadoma gigantea
AACGATTAACACGTTTAATATTACTGTGTACACCTCGGAATAAATATTACTGTGTACACCTCGGAATAAATATTACTCTGTACACCTCGGAATGAATATTACTCTGTACACCTCGGAATGAATATTACTCTATACACCTCGGAATGAATATTACTCTGTATTAACACATTATCATGTCCATATGCTCTGGTAACAACTGACCTCTAATTAATACCAGTCCTCTGAGTAAAAGCAGGTTCAAGGGTAAAACCAAGTTCGCGGTTTAATGAATTAATGATAAAGTGAATCCATCTAATGCAATTCAGTGAGTGGTGGCTTCGGAGATTAATAGAGAGTGGGGGTCAAAATGAGTAAAATGTGAAAAACGAATAAGTTATTATTACAGATTCGGGGTCTTCAAATTCTGAGTAAAACTGGCTTTATCATCCACTACTGTTACCGATATACTTGTATGCATACATAGATTTCCATACGTTTTTAAAAAAATGATATAAATCGTAGAATATTATTAAATTGATTTTATTTTATGTTAATAAATACAGACTTTCTTATAAAATTTACAACATGAATGTACAATAGGCATTATAATCTCATTGTGGCTTTTCTACACTGAGACTAAACCTCGTTGATCAAATATGTAACTCGTTAATAAGATAAGTGAGTCGTGACAAAATACTAAGGTGTAGAAAGTGATAAAATGAATATCATCAAAGAATCTAGAAATAAAAGACAAAGAATCCCCAAGATCTGATGCAAATTAGTATCATTTTTTGACAAATTATCTTGACCTTTCGCACTATAAGACCCAAATTGTCGGTGGTAGTACGAAAACAAACCTTTGCATTTTTGAAATACGAATTCATTCGAAGCATTCTCAAACATAGCTTTTGTATAACGTTTTGATCAAAATCTGTTAAAAATAAAGTTGCTGGAGTGACGTAACTGCATTGGTTGACACATTATCTTATAAAAGATGTACTGCACAAATGATGTGTACAGCTAAAACTAATATTGCCCATAAAGAAACAATCCAAATCGTTTCAAGTGTTGAATCCTCTACGTGCGATATCCGTGCGAAAGAAATGCGTCTTCCTTTATGTTCCTTCGTCTTTCAACCGTTGAAGAAAGGTTTGATTGACTTGAAATCCTCGATACTTGTCATAACTCAACTGATTTCAGTACATGTTCACAGAGTGAGTCCGCGAAATCAAACTAAGTTCTTTCCTCAAATGTGAACGTAACAGGTCGGTCAAGTGTCTGAATTATTTGGAATTTTAGTCCCAATTCGTCTGTTGGAGTTGTGATCTTGAATTTCTTAAGCAACTTAGCCATCATCACGTACATGTCCTGTTCCGCTATTCGTCGACCTTTCAAAATAAAATATACATTGTTAAAAAAACATGTCCGTTTTTTCCGACGAACTCGTCAAGTTAAGAGAACTTGTATAATCATAATATGAGCCTTTTTTGTAGACACAAAAGGTACTTACAAGAACTAAGGAAATACCAAAATAAAAGGACAGAAAACATCAGAAACCATGGAGACACCAAAGCAAAAATGTCAAAAACTAATCAGGTAAAAAAAAGACAAAAACAAATAAAAAACAAACAAAAAACCCCCAAAAAAGCCCCCCAAAAACGAAAAGATTCCAGAACAAAACAATAAAGAAAAAAATCCAACAAACAAAGATTTAACAAAAAAAAAAGGAAGACAACATCAAGGACCAAAGGAAATTAAAACCATAAATGCATAAAAAGAATGAACCAAAGGTGACACTAAAGCAAAAGGAAAAGGACGACAGGAACCATGGATACCAAAGTCTGTACAAATGGTAGTTTCTACTCCTGCTTATCGCTCAGCAATTAAGTAGTGGGGAGACCGGTTCGCCCGTTGTCAGTATAATGTGACCGGGTGGGATGTCCTACTGGGTGTCTTCGGCAGTATGTTTCAGTGAGGTAGCACTACAAAGTCGGCTTCAGTTCCGCGCTACCACAAGGAGACACAACACGAACATATCGCATCCTCCAAAACACACACGCATTCACTACACGCATGCATCTTGCACACACGGGAGGCCGTCCTTAAATGACCATAGCTGTTGATAGGACGTTAAACAATACTAAATCAAACCAAACCAAACCAAACCAGGGAGACACTTACCAAAAAAACAAAGAAAATGAAGCGAACCAAAACACAAAAAGAAAGACAAAAAAAGTAGCTAAGGAGACATAAAAAACCCAAAAGGAGACACCAAAACAAAAGGTTAGGAACGACAGAAACCATTTAGAAACCAAAACAAAATGTAAAAATACAGCTGAAACCAGAGAGAAAGCGAAAGCAAAATAATAGGAAGGACTACAACTAAAACCTAGGAAAGATCCAAACAAGGCAAAAGAACAATAGAAAACAAAGAGATACTAATAACAAAATGAAAGTCAACATAAACACTGAGGCAAACCAAGTGATCCGGCAAGATAAGATATTCCTTAACCAAAACGAAAATGTCGTTCAATACCAATGTGATGACTTATGAACATGTTTGTAGATAATCATACTAAACACTAAAATTTTAAAATGCAGTCATGAAGCTGACTGTAATATTGCTTCTGCTTTAAGTTAAACTCTTTCAGGAAGAAAATACTTTCTGCGTTCTTTTCTTGGGTAAATGATATATTTCTATATATATATATACAAACACTGACCATGTAGTAGCTAATCAACCATGACACGTAAACCTTCTAAGCAGTAACATGTTATCAAAGATAAAGGGAAAGTTAAGTCATAAAATCAACCTCACCATATTTGTGATATATTTGGTAACTTTTATAGTCATACACTAGCCACGTCTGTAAGTACATATATAACATAAGCTATATTAAGGGTGTATTGACAGACGGGGCTACATTTAGTAATTGCTATAGCTAAACAGCAGAAAGAAGCCATTATCGTATGTTATAAGTACATTCCATAGAGTGTGATAGTTTATTGGCCATTGGTGGCATACTGTAGGAATTGTCATAGTTTGCTCGCGGAAAAAAAACCTAATAGACCTCACTAAAGTTAACATATCATGTTGTTTTCTCGTACTATATAGAATCAATGAAGGTTGAATGCTCGTTGATTTGTCTTTTTTTATACAATCATTAAACACAATTGTACCAGTCAAATGTTATCTCTGGAAGGTATTGTATAAGTGACTATTTATGAAAGCCATATAGATTGTACCTATGCACATCCTCGGTCCGTGACTGAAGGGAATGACTATGAAGGGATGGTGATTTTTGAAATGGCTGCTTCCCCTTAACCAGCGCTCCGGTCGGAACTCTGTTGGATCATCGAAATACTGAGGAGACATCTGGTGTACGAAGGGACACATCTCTATGACGGTCTATTGAAAATAAAAAACTGTTTAAAAAACTTTTTAAAAATGTTTTAACAATGTATATTTGCATGAATAATAATTTTGCATTATTTTTTATGAGGACTTAGTATTTTGTTTAAAGACTGCTTACCAAAGCTTTCCAATATTTACATTTTTTTCAAAACTTAATTTGACAACATAAGGAGTAAACTTTAATCTGCCATAAATGAGGACAAAACAACAACATCCAACAATAACTTCTCTTTCATTTGTAGACTATGTTTGAAGATGCATTCTTGAGTTGTGTTAGTATTGGCAGGCTGATATAATACTTAAAAACTTTATAAATACATACAAACTATAAAAAAAAGTTAAGACACACTGCATATACAGTACCTGTTTTGTACACTATATATGCTGGCTAATTTTTTCACAATACATTTGTAAGTATGATTTTTTAAATCAACATTTAGAATTTGTTTATCAATACAGAAAGGAACCAAAATAATAATTTTTATTTTTTTTACCACACAGCATCGTCATTTGTTTCCATTTAGGATTCATCAGTGTAAAGCTATCAAATGAGTGCAATTTCAGTTAACATGTTGCGAAAAACATATGCTGACAAATAACGTAAGTGAAAATCTACCTTTGAACGTTGCTTATTTATAATTGTTGACTACAACAGTTATTTTAATAAGACTATTATTTCATGTTAACCGCTACAAACTGAATTCTTTCTACAATGGAAATGCCATCGCGATGGACTGATGAAGTAAAATAGTCACTTTAAAAGCTTTCATATTTAAACTTCTAAAGCAAATTTGTGTATATATTCATAGGGACAACTGTGTATCCTACGTATTTTATGATATATATGTATACGTGTGTATTGTAATGCTTGGTGAATACGTATTAACGTTGGTTGTAAACAGCTATTCAGCCAAGACGTTACCTTTATAACCACTGATATATACGAAACACTGAATCTATATCACCGACGATTGTGTATGGTCAGTGAACATCGTGAGAGAGGACATTGAGTTCGATGGGATTAGTACATCGTAAGGCACATAAACAAACAGTCTCACCCCAGCTGGTATCTGAAATCCTCCCACAGCAATATTCTTATCCAATATCCTCTTTACGTCCAGGTTTAAAGGGTACAGTCTGTTAAAGGAAATATAACACAGAACTAGTGTTATGTTTACAGGAAAACCATGTTCTATTGCGGCTATTTGTCCAGATAAATTGAGGGAAACTTATAAAAGGAATTCCCGAGAAAAATATAAAATAACTTGCAATATGTTACCGGTAAGTGAAGTGACAAATGGAGATAATGGTGTTATATGGATATCTTAATATTTGTAACTATATATGGTATTTGAAGAAATATACTGCCCATATACCAACTAAGAATAGTAATCAACATTGTAGTTTTATTTCTATATGTCTATGTGCAATAAATGTAATGTACTATCATATACAATTTTTCAATGAGTGGAATAAAATTGAGTTTATGGGCTCTTTTCATAAGTAATTGCTTTAAAAATTGATATAGACTATTCATTTATCTCAAGATCCCACGAGAATTGAAATAGAACGCCAAAAAGAAAAAGAAAAAAAGCCGGATACAACTACAAACAACAATGTATAAAAGTCAATATTCAAGCTAGTGTTTAATATTAAAACATAAATAGTTAAACGCATATACTATCATATAATATTATATAATATAATATAATAATATTTGGCGATTGGACAGACACAAACCATATGAATATAGCAATTTACCTAAAAGATTCCTTAAAGCATCCCTTTAGATAAGACAACTTGTTTAAAACGTCATGTGTTATGTAGCCATCTTTAGGAACATGCTGTTGTATTTCCTCAAATGCCCTTTGCTGGGCTTGTGGATTTTTTGCGAGGCAGTGCAATGCCAGTAGAAGTGCCGGTACCGTCTGTGAAATACAGAACACACTAATGTAGTCCTTGGTTATATATAAGTACAGTGACTATCTATATTAAATCTTTTGTACATGTAACAGACATATGTGAACTAATTCAGATATTGAAGTTACTTGAAATAGATCACGTTAGTCGTATCAAATAGGTAAAATTTGTAACGATAAACATTTAGGAGAGAAAACTATCGGAATATTCAAATGATACATACTTATTTAGTTAAATCACGCTAATGCATTTAAAGACGGAGACAAATCGGTCATATAATGCAGCTAGATACTTGATATGGTTACAACCTACGACCGTCAAATCTCAATACCAAGCTACCTTTATCATCACCTAAGGTTAACATTATTTTCTGTAAGCCCTAGTTTTTGTAGCAATTTCTTTATAAGTCTCTCTCATTATCGCATAGCAATTTAATAACGACAAAAATGCTGGACAATTACGAGTTGTTTCTATACTGAACTCAAAACTCTAATGTCGTTTTCCTATATATCCATCAAATACAAGCATACTTATATCAAACCTTCTTGAACTATTACAATTGGGAAAATGATACATGTAATATTTCATCTGAAAATTGATCTGCTGCCCAATTGCAAAACTTTAGATCTTTAACGTCCCCTATTTTTCCTCTTTCTTTCTTTCTCTTTTATATTATTTCTGTTTCAAGCGTTGTCTCCCTAGACACCCGTCCTCATATGACTCTGGCAGTTTCGAGGACGTTAAACTCCAAAACAAACTAAGTTCTGTGATAATGAGAGCTGCTTAAGACTTAAGAAGGCGTCCATAAAATATCCGTGATAATAATGAAAGAAAAATGAGTAAGGGGGAAAATATAATAAAGCACTAAAGAATAAACTATGCTTACCGCATTGAGTCCATCAGCGAATACTGTGAGGGCGGTGATGATCAAATCTTTGTTGTTGAGATTAGTACTAGACAGCAGGTAGGACAGGAACACAAACTTTCCTTCTACCAATTCCCCATTGTCTACCAGTGTCTTGATATGAGATACTGTCGTGTTTATGAGATTTCTGCCATCGCTTCGTAATTAAAGAATAATAAGGCGTGAAATTGGAAAAAAGTCCTGACCGGAATAACATGTAATACAATGTAATTTCCCTCCATTTGTGAGCAAACAACATTGCTATTCATTACATATCTATGTTATTTGCTATAAAAATTAATTTCTTATTTCAAACGGTTTCTGATTCATATAAATGCTGTGCATGTCGACAATGACTGACTTTCAATATCCACATGTTTTCGTTGCTAGACAAACACAAATAACTAATGAAAAAGAGTAAATAACGGACAGGCTACATTTACACCTTTTACTTTTTAGCACTTAATTATTTTATGTTGTGGAACAAGGCAAATGTGTCTTCGCTACGATAATAACGGCTTCATTTTAATTCACAAATATACACTTCACATATGACATAAATTTTGATAAATTAATTAGAAATGAGACAATGAGACAAACAATTTTGGTCGAATCGAAATACGTACATTCTTTAAGACATTTTTTTCTTCTGATAGACAGATTCATACCTGTAAAAGAAATCCTCTGCTGCGAAATGTTGTTTTGATAGCTTTCTGTATGTTATGAAGTCCCAAGGAAGTACAAACATAAGTTTTGTGGAGTATTCAAATATATCTAGGTTTGCCTGGATCATTCTTTGAGAATGCGAATCGAATCCTTCTTTCAGTGCTCCAAGTCTTTTCTCAAAACAAATCATCCCAGCAGCTTTAGTAAAAAGGACAGCAATGTCATACGCAACACATGTAAGATGTTCAGTTATCTGGACAAACGTATTGAATACACAATGAAATGAATACCGCTTTATCTTGTAATAATGATATCATGTATCGTGTTAAATGAATACCACTTTATCTTGTATTAATGTAATACTCTTTATGTTTTAATCATATAAGACAATTGACTCTAGTTTGAAGGACCTATTTTGTCTCATTTTCTTTTAATAAATACTTCCAAACTTTTTCTGTTTATTAAATATGTGTTTTCGGTGTTATTTAGTTATATGTTGACCATAAAAAGGAGTCGTGAATTTGTTGCGTTAAAAGGTTTGTAGACCCATTTTCCCTTCCACTGAAGAGTACAGTGAAATAGAATGATGCTCCTCGATATGATGCTCCTCGTTTTATCTGCCACCTTGCTTACCGTCATCCAATTTCAGGGTTCATTGTTTCTTACTTTTTCAAAATTGTTCTGTGCTTTTCCTTATTATTTTGCCAACCCTCTTTATTATTCCAAAATTTCTCTGAAAAAATGATGACAGTAAAACAAGGAGTTTCACTACCATTTTGTCATATGGTTCTGTAACATGCTGATTTATCTTTAAGTTTATATTTTTTGTAATTTTAATTTGTTGGTTAAAAAATAAAACAAGGCAGAAATGGCCTCACTTTCTAAATTCCATCTTCCCGCCAAATAGTTAAAATGAGCGACATTTCTCTCTTTATCTCTTCTGATGCATATTTCGTCAATGACGTCATCAGCTACCTCGTTCACAAACGGAAGGAACTGAGCTACATTTTGGGGCCGCATCATCACCGTCTGGATGGCTTTCCGCATAGCATTCCATTCCTGGCCATTTCTGTACAACAACAAATATACCTTATCTATATATCTATATATTGATGGACATGTAGCGTATCCATGTCAAACAATAGAAAAATGCAAGCTTGTTTAATTTGAGCTGAAGGTGGGAAAAATATAAATGAAATTGACGCCTGATACAATTTGTAAGGTGGTGTGTACAACACGAAGAACATATTAAATGACAATGCTGCAGTTAACTGTAACCTATACTTAACTTCAAGTATAAAGTAGCATACGTCATAGGAGTGATGGAGTACTTACCTCACATCTTTGATATGGATTTCATTAGAAACTATTAATTCCATTGTTTTAATAGCTTTTATTCCCCTTTAGTAATTGTGTCTTATCAGATTAATTCATTATTCATTAAAAGCCCCATAGTGTCAACAAGATCAAATAATTACGACATCGTTATGAATTGCTTAATATATGTGGAAATACAATACAAATGCAAATTAGTGTCTTAACTATTAGTCAACATGATTAAATCTTTCAGGCATCACCGTAATTATACGGATAGCACACGTTATGTAAACGTACATATTTCCCAGACCAGGAGACATATCTTTTGATTCACGGTACTTCCGGGAACTCTCCAGAATGGGGACAATATTTGGCCACACCCCTTCGTGTTGGTAGACAGCCTGGACATGGTCAGGGTCGAACAGTCGGACAGCCGTGCGGTTTCCTATGGTCTCCCTGACAACAGGTCCATACTCTTTCCATCTAGACTCGAGCACTGCTTGGTAGTTGTCTATGTCATACTTTCTAAAAGGACCTTTCCATAAAAAAAAACGATTTATGATATCTATTTGTGTTTTTGCAAAATGTCATATCTAGCTTTACTAATATAAAAAATCTTTTGAAAAATGTCATTTCTAACAATACCAACATCCTTATTGCGTTTTGGAAATTTTCAAATTTTTCAAATCGTAACTTTGTTGTTAGTTCAACTCTAGCTTAATATTACGATAGTGTAAAGTATATATATATGCTAATGTCTCAAGCGTTCAGATGTATACAGCCTTACGAAAACAAAAGCATCATCAGCTGAATTTCGTACAGGCTTATTAGATACATAATATATAGGTAATTGTCACATACCATGTATGTGAAACAAATTACAAAATGATCTTCATGTTTTTATTTACGACAGATTGCTTTTAAGTAACACCCAGTTTAAGTGAAAGATATACCTGTATATTGCATAAGAGTTCCGATAAACGGCAATCCGGTTGGTCCTGGGATATCACTAAATGGTTTAGCACTATCGTAATCTGTTGACAAGGTCCTGTCCACCGACTCGGGGCTGTCAAGGGAGGTCAAATATGTGCTCCGTTTCCTCACAAAACCTTGGCGCTGGTGACTTAAGCATCCCCTTAATTGACTGATGCCATATAACACCTGTTTTTTAAAGTACGTCATACTTGTATTAGTCAAGTCTTACATCCCGTTCCGAGTCTTGTATCCCGTGTGTTTGACAACAAACCGTAAGGTCAGTCTACCTTCTAGTTACACGTTCGGCTGCGTCACGCTCGGGTTCTTCTTAAATGTGAGCCTCTCTGTGTTAAAGATAGGACAGTGAACACCTTGGACATGAGACTTGACCCTTACCTTTAAATTCCGTGTGTCAATATTTTACTAAACTATGTCGGTCAGTCTCCTACACAAACATGGTCATGAATGGTGTTTAAAAGTCAGCGCTAACTAAATTTAATGTTAAAGTCTGCACAAGCACATTTTATTAAGAAAGGGGAAATCCGCATGTCTGACTTATTTATAAAGGTTTTGCCTATTAATTTTTTGGTGTTCATTTCTTGGTTAGATATACCGTGAACGTAATGTTGTAGGTGATTATGGTTCGATATTATTACCATACCAATGCTGTTAAGCTGTCCTCATTTTCGTATATAGGTATGTATGTCGTGTTTTCTAAGGCGCTCATACCATTCCCTTTATTTTCCTTACATTAGGTTTCAATACCATGACAATCAATGAACCATATTTCCTCGTGATATTATTCAGTTTATAATAAATGAACATTTCATCAAAGACGAGCTTTTATAGTAGCAAAATTATAGTAACTGATTTGATAAACTTTACGAATGTTTAATTTTGTTGACAAGTTTCGGGTATGACAATTAAAATATATGCGAAGTTTGTTTTGATTATAGCCAGTGGCTGAAACCGTAATTCCAAGTAAGGTCTATGTCAAGCTAAGAGTGCAATAACTTTAATAACTCGTTAAGTTCGTTAAGTTTTCTATCAGTGTTTGATTTCAAAACATGATACGAATATATCGTTATACCAGAATGATGCATTTCTTTCCGACGATAATTAGGAATAATATCCTCGGGTTGACATTTCGCAACCATACGATGTGTTTGAACACAATCATGGACTAAACAATTTTTCAATTTCTGTTAAAAAAAACTTTTATTATTTATACCGAACCTTAAGGAATCTTATTCCAAAAAATACAGAATCTTTATGACTTAAATCATCATCGTAAATAGTTTTGCTAGGTTAATGAAAATAATTTTGTAAGGATCTCTGAAACTTCAACACAACTCAGGCTTTGACAGAAAAGCAATGCACCAAACTTGTCTACTTCAAATAAAATAAGCAATTAAAATAAAAATGACTTAAATACAAATGAAACATTTATTCCCCATTTTTATTTTATTAAAATAACAATACAACAGATTTAAAAACAAAAAAATATCGAAAATGAATTGGCGAAAACTTACTTATCAATAATTCAATCAGAAATAAAGTAAATATAACATCATTCCCGTGACCTTTCACAAGATTTGAAATCAACTAATTAATTAACTATTATGAAAATAGGAGATCAATGATAAACCAGACTTAAAACACCCTTAAATTATATTGTTAATGTATTATGGTACACTTACATATCAACGAAGTATCTCCATTTCCGCATCACTTAATACTGTGACCAACTCACGTAAGAATGAGTGTATAGACTATCCGATAGTTTGTATGCCTTTATTATCATACTTAAAATGCTACACGCATTCGTCATCTATGTTATCCATGGTATTGTCAAACCTCGTTTATTGTTTAAACAATCATACATTTCTGGATATCAATGGCAAAAAGCGACCACATGTTTCTCATGAACACATGTTTCCATCGCCTTTATATATTCCGACAAGCTTCAGTAGAGAAATTTCTTGAGGATTAACCGATATTTTTTTCAGCAAAGCCGCTTTATATGAGTTTGATGATTTATTGGTGTGTGTACTGTAAGTTTAAATGAAGTTCAAATATATACAGATGTAAAGTTTTCGCATTTTCAAAATTTCATTTGTTTTAACAATTTATTGTTATATATTATTCCAATCGTTTCAAATAGTCTGTATAACAATGAATATTATGATTGTCGCGACATTAAAGCGAACTATTTCATTAGGTATACATGTGCATTTTGATAAGTGGATGTTTCATGAGGACGAGTGTAGCGATAGATTATTGCATCTCCCGAGGGCATTAACAGTTTAATGAAACACAGTTTTGACAAATTATAGCATTTATTGAGGGAATTAACTTCTATAAAAATAGAATATTTCACGAAAGGAGAGGACAAAGAATTGCGTTTTCAGTGGCAGTAAATTAAAGAAATGCATTTCCTGACGACAAATACAGTTTGTTGGAGAAAAGCATTTCCGGACGGCATGTGCATTTTCGTGGACAGTTTAATTAAGTTCTACATATGTTGCTAATATAAATGCTTCAAATTGCACATCCGATGTATCTATGGTGATAAACGTCAACTCAACTAACATATGTGATTACTGCGTTGACTATTTAATAAATATTACCTATAGTGATATAAGCACTGCAGCACTTGATATCTATAAAGCACTACATAAATTGACAGTTGGACGTAACGATCATACACTGTAAAAAACATAAATTTACTAATGCATGAAAACTGATTTGATTGTGATAAAAGCTAGATCATATTCAACTGACATGACTAAGTATTCCCTACTGAAATTGCTTTATAGAGCGGTTATATTGTTGACGTCTATCACAGAAAAAACGTCATCCCGTCGGTCTGATAGTTGTTTTGACGTCAGCTACAGAAGTGGCATGATCTATCTGTATCATAGGTGCTTTGACATGATATTATGTGGTATTAACTGCCAGTCTAACAAATGTTGCGACGTCAGGTTCAAAAGTGGTGTTATCTGCGAGTCATAATTGTTGTAACGTCAGCTACAGAAATGGTATCATTTGTCAGTCTTATATATGTTGTGACGTCAGCTACAGATGTGGGGTTGTGTGCCAGTCACAGTTGTTGCGACGTTAGCTAAAGAAGTGGTATTATCTGAAAGTTCTCTATACTTTGTGACGTTAGCTACAGAAGAGGTATTATCAGCCGGTCATAGTTTTTGTGACGTCTGCCTGCTACAGAAGTGATGTTTTCTGAAAGTTCTGTAGATGTTGTGACGTTGGCTACAGGAGTGGTAGTATCAGCCAGTCATAGTTGTTTTGACGTTTGCCTGCTACAGAATTGGCATTTTTTGAAAGTTCTGTAGATGTTGTGACGTTGGCTACAGGAGTGGTATTATCAGCCAATCATAGTTGTTGCGACGACAGCTTCAGAAGTGGTATTATCTGAAAGTTCTCTATACTTTGTGACGTTACCTACAGAAGAGGTATTATTTGAAAGTTATCCAGACATTGTGACGTCTGCCTCAGAAGTGGTATTATCAGCCAGTCATAGTTGTTGTGGCGTCTGCCTGCTACAGAAGTGGTATTTCCTGAAAGTTCTGTAGATGTTGTGACTTTGGCTACAGAAGTGGTATTATCTGAAAGTTATCTATACTTTGTGACGTCTGCTACAGAAGTGGTATTATTTGAAAGTTCTCCAGACATTGTGACGTCTGCCACAGAAGTGGTATTATCATCCAGTCATAGTTTTTGTGACGTCTGCTACAGAAGGGGTGTTATCAGCCAGTCATAGTTTTGTGATGTCTGCTACAGAATTGGTATTATCTGCCAGTTCTATAGTTGTGTTGGCGTCTGATATAGTTATTGCTTCAATCGTCAAACGAGTTGACGTTCGAAATGCCGACACTTGCAGTACTAGTCGGACTATTTGTAGAACTAACAAAAGGGTTAACATTTGGAGTACCTGTTGCACTCTTGGCAGTACTCACAAAAGATTCAACATTTAAAACAGCAATCCCAATCGTAAGAGTAGTAGCAGTGACTGTATCATGTTTATCCGTAACGAATTTCTGACAAACAAACTGAGCGAATGGTGCATTTTCATGTATCCAGAAATAAGTGTGTGGCTTGTCAAGAATAAGCCTGCTGTTTGCTGCAGGTTTGTCGTTAGTTATTGGACTTAGCCATACGGTCATGTCAATGCGTGTCCAATCGTCAAACTGCCACTGTGATGCTTCCGTGTTGTAGTTACCCTGAACGAAATATTGTTCATGTGCTGAATAACAAAATGGAAAAAGAAAAATTATTGGCATTTCCAGTCTAACATAAATTGAATCTTTTGTATAGATGATAATATGAAAGACCAATTTAAACCGATTATATACAAAAGGGTGAGACGTGATCATCTGGAGTTATATGTAAAAAAAACTAAATCCTGTAAATGTATTGTTTTATCTACTAATGATAATAATAAGCTGATTGTAAACAAACATCTTTTTTCTCTGAAATACTCAAATACGAACATTATGTATTTTGGAGTTAGGAAATGTAAGGAGATTCGGTGTCTCCAAAAGTACTTATTCCAATATCAACATCTTTATTGATGCCGATATTTTTTAAAACTTTTTAAAAATTCACATTTGAATCCACATTTCATTTACGATAGGGAAAGGTGTTAAGAGATTAGTAGGGATGATCTATCAGCACAAGATATTTAATTTAAGACAAGAAATAACTTTAAACAAAATAACACCTTTCCATGTTTGCATAACTACGACAACAGGCTTTTATCAACAATAACAATATTATGTTTTAGTTAATCAATATTATATATCATTGTATACATGTCTTACTCAGAAATGAACGCAGATAGGCCAATATCTGAAAGTCGTCAAGTCGCACTAGGTAAGCTCGGTACTCTTGACACTTGGATTTGGCGGTTTTGTAATCGGTGAAAAGGTCATAAACTTTGAAACAGAAATTCAAGTAAGGATGATAACTATATCCATCACTGGCATCACACACATCTGCAAAGATAACAAAATGAAGCGGATGGTACATACGTATCTCATAGACTGTTTTATATGACTTAAGTAATGATTCCTGTTCTGGGTTATCTTTTGCCAAACTATTTAGAATATTATAATTGATTTTAATGTATTTCTAAACTGTGTAAGAAAGGATGTGCATCAGAAGATGACAGAATATTACCAATATTACCAATGGAGGGTTAATGCATGAAATGAACTAAGCGAAAAGCATGTCTGTCCTGAATATAATCATAAGTATAAGTTGGTTTACAAATGTATAAAGTCAACAGATTCAGGACAATACAGCCATGGCGAACTTGAAATATATCATGTACTTTATGGTGTTGATTTTAGTCAGTTTAATACTTATCGTATACCCCGGTATTGTATTAAGCCTCAAACACTTCTCAGAATAACCGCATCCCAAAATGAAAAATACAAACCATGCATCATGTTGTAGCATTTCGTTCCAATTCTAGACTGACCAGTCGCTTTTGCGGACACTAGAATGTTGTGTAGCCAACAAAGGCGCTCACTCTTTGAGAAGGAGAATGACACACACTGACCATTGGAACTGCAATGGGTCATACAATTTATCACAGTAACTGAGGGTATGTTTTCTAGTGCATGTATGTCACACAACGCGTCATTTAAAACAGGCTCAGAATGAAACGCATGAAAAGCATCTTGCCCTCTAGAAATATCTATGAAGAGCAACATGAAAATTGCTGCTGCACACATAGATCGGGTCGAAATGATCTTGCCTTCACGGTGTCTTCCATTTAGTAATCTCAAATAAAATGTCTGCATTGTTCCTACTGAAAGCGTTTCAAAGTTTTATACCAAACAATGTTTCTTTCGGCAAGTGTTGACGTTTGTACGGGCCAGGTAAGGTATGAGAAGATATGTGTCATTCGATTGTCTTAAAATAATGACAATTGCCAACCAGCACTCCATTACCGGAACATGATTGTAAAATCAGGAAACAATAAAAGCAAGTATTCCGGATACGGCAAGTAAGTGCAGGAAGTGACGTCAATAAATGTGACCGGATGGGTGACAACACTTTCAACTGGTCCTGGAGAGTTCAATCTGAACAGGACACTGATGTAATATACAAAGACATAAAATTCAAAACCGATGAACGTAAACATAGCTTTATCTAATCACATCGTATTACGAAGGTATTTATTTTGTATATCTCGAACATTATATAATATAAATACATACAAAACATAGCGCTAACTCAAATATCAAGAATTATGCTGTTAATTCTGCCAATTTTCAATATTCGGGCATCTTTTCAATATAAGAGAAATTAGGTAATAATCTCAAGTAACTCTCAGAGTTTAGATATAACACTTAGGATGCACATTTTATTTTGGATTAATTAATTAACAGGCTTATGATCGTACCTGGAAAATGTCGATGGCGGTGGGGCGAACAATGACATTTAAATGTAATGTAATATTTGTGATTGTGATGTTACGGGTGGTTTGTACAATATGTCTGACAAACTGTATGCTGATGTCACAAAGTATAGATACCTTTCAGATAATACCACTTCTGAAGCTGACGTCGTAACAACTATGACTGGCTGATAACACCACTTCTGTAGCCAACTCACAACATCTACAGAACTTTCAGAAAATACCACTTCTGTAGCAGGCAGACGTCACAGCAACTATGACTGGCTGATAATACTTCTTCTGCAGCTAACGTCACAAAGTATAGAGAACTATCAGATAATTCCACTTCTGACGCTGACGTCGCAACAATTTTGGCTGGCTGATAACATCACTTAAGCTGTAGCCAACGTCACAACATCTACAAAACTTTCAGAAAATAAAGAGATGTGCTTGACATTCAAGCCTTTCTGTAAAACAAAATCGATAACTATTAGAAACTACGTACGTGGTACCATCAGTAGTATTTACATCAGAAGTAGGAAATCATTAAAGACATGATAATTGCTGAAATAATTGTCAAGTCGAGTGGTTCACTCATTGATCGATATATTACTCCTATATCACTCCTAATCAATAACAGTTTCATGTCACAATAAATTATAAGTATCGACGTCCGATGAAACTTGTTGCAAAGTGTTGGGCCTACTCTTGAACTAATACACACACTTTGGGTTATTGTAAACATATACACTTTTGATACATATATTTAGGGTATACTTTGAAATAAGTGAAAAGAAATGTGGATGAATTGTAAAAATATTTTATATTGAATAACAGGGTCTACTTTGTTTTACATGCAGAAATTCAGCCAGAATGTAGGGCCCTTTTTGAAAACACAATTTATTAGAGATTTGAAGGATCTTGCATTAAACAATGTGCGGGGGTAAGTTATACACACATTCTGGGTATCTACAAACATGACATGATATGATACGTAAAAGCTGTGTGGTGTTTACATTGATGTTCATACAGAAACTCAGACTATAAAAGTGTATAGAATATGTTTCTACTTATATACACATTAAATAATTATCAGATTAACATAAACTCGTTTACAAATATTGAATAAGGCACAGCATTAAATCTAAATCACACAGGTATCTATGTGTTTGTTAAATGACAGGGCGCAATTTGTAGTTTGACATGTTGCACTAAGGGAGTAGCTTTGAATTTTATTTGAGTACATTAAAAATGAGGTGTCACTACTGTATTTATTTATATCTATAGTAATCTGTTTGTCGGTGAAATTTCTGGATTTATGCATTGAATAAAGGATTATTTTAACAAATTGTACTAAGGAGCAACTTTGACTATTATATAAATACAGTAAAGATTAAACATAAAGTTAAGGTATTTTTTTTATATAAATTCAATATTGATAAATTCATTACATGTTTACCGATAAAGTATCCGGATTAACTCATGTAGTAAAAGTGTAATTTTCATTGCAGAAGAAAAAAACCCGAAATATATTGCTCAATACGTATAAATACAGAATACAGAACAATGAACAAATTAATATCTGCATAAATTATATATACTGCGTTTTATATCTAAAATAAGTTTATTTATAATCTTGAGATAATCCTCATCATGTTATAGAGAATTATTTAATTTCCAAAGTCCTCTCTCTCTTTTAAATCAATTAAAATGTTTTGTAATAGTAAGTATAAAATGATCCGATGTGTATCCGGTTTCATTACCAGAGTTCTGTATATAACTTAACATAGTTCAATTACTTTTTCTCTTGCTTAAGGATTATTTATCTGTTTATAACTCCTAGCATGATCAAGGTCAGGGCTCTACGCTAAAAAAACCCAACTTTTTATCAATTTTCTCTACAATTGAATCGATTCATTCCTTCTGAGCGTGTTGTATACGAGAGAGACTTTCTATTCAAAATATCAAATAATTAAAGCAATATCTTTCAAAAAGACGTATGTAAATGAACTGGAAATTATTGTAATAGAGAAAAAATTAAACAATATGTTATGCATTTTAAATAAGTGTTGTAATAATGAAAATGTCCTTACCTACAGAGTATCCTAACCTATGTGACTACTGTGTACGAAGTAAACGAAATTTGTTCACTCACTCATAACCGGACAAATGCTTTGGAAGGAAAATGGAAGTAGAACGATTTTTGTTTGTTTAAATGATGTGAGAAATAGTAGGCTGATTGCCGAACATTGACGGCATTACTCAGACTATCTGTTAGAATTAGATATAAAAAGATGAAATAAAAATATTTTGTACATTTTCTGATGACCTACTGTCATTGATCAATCTTATGCTGATGTGATTTTGATAAGATATACAAATATAGTAAAAATACTAATACAGTTTTATTGTTTAATTATAGGAATTGTTTTGCAACAAAACCACTTTTTATGTTAGAAATTGTTTCCTCTCAAGAAAAGTATCTTTATTTGTTGCAACAATTTCTGTCTCGTCATTCTCGGCTTTAAACCATCAATAATCAATAATATTGATTTGCAAAACTGAGCTAAATGGAAAGTATATCTTCATGATTTAACATGATGACAATACGCTATTATAAAAAGTATGGCACAACTGCATCAAAATATATGCTATATACATGTATACGGTGTATAGATGGTTGGCGTTTATTTGTATAGGATGTTTACTTATCAATAAACTGGACCAAACTGAATATGGTTTAAATTCTTATCATTTAAGTTTCAATTTTAGAAAAATCTATACATAAAAAATATTCCAAAATTTTATTTTGCCTCTTGGAAATATATCTACTTAAATATCAAGCAATTAAATGGATTAAATTTGAATTTTAAGTCATTACAAGTCAAATAATGATATAATTTAAATTTTAGTTGATATCAGTTATCTTCGGGACATCGATACACGCAGGACAAACACGTAGTACACCATATATATGATGTGACGTGACTGTAGTCGATACGTAAACTTTATCAGAGTGTTTGCAACATTTGAGATATACGAAGTGTAGACGATAATATAACTCGGTCATGCCCAGGAGTGTATACAGGATAGGGTAATTCCACCGGAGTGGTTTTGCCAAATTAAAAAAAACCTTTTAATTTCATTTCGTCATATTTCCACATTTCGGCATCGGATATTTCTATGAGATTTGCATGTCATTGTTGAGCTATTGCATTGTCACATCACGTGAAATGGGATGCAAGATAGAAATTTCTTACACCAAATTTCTTACGCTGGACAGCTCTATCTTACACACAGGGATATGAGAAAAATATATTTTCTTGTTAATAAGTGCATTTTACCAAGGATATATATCAGAATAAATTGGGTCAACACGTAAACTTCAGCATTAGCGCTTCCATTATTTTTAATATATATATATGAAAAAAAAAGCAATCTATCTTCAAGCAAAGAAAATTAATATTACGGGTAATCGAAATGAATTAACGACCAAGCTGCTATAAAAACTTTATTTGTCAATAACATTTTAATTTTCTCTTCTTATAAACTTAAATAAAAAAAAATCGGAATAGAAAAACAATGTGCTGTTAATACTAGTGTTAAAAATACAGTAAGTATTGTGCTTTTGAACCGTCATTATATGCTAGTCAAACTGTACACGAATGTTAAGGGTAAATATACATGCCAAATAAATATTACTATTCTTTGTAGAATTAAAAATGCCCTTGCTCTGCCATGTGACTGAGGTTCTTGCACAGTCAAGGGATTCACAACTCTCAATTCATAGTGTGTAGTCGTATGGTCACGTCCTCACTCAGGCATATTTTTGAGGTAGTCGAAAACAGGAAAAAATAACAATGAAATGTCGATGTCATAAATGATCAACACTCTCTAAAATACTATAAAACAGCCGAGGTTATAAAGGTAATAACGGGGAGGTTAAAAGGAGTGAAACAAGAGAATAAAAAGAACAGGTCTTCCTGTTGACAACATAATTAAGTTGAAGTTTATAATAAATACCAGTTAGGAGCACTTTTTGTTTGGTTTAGTATTGATTAACGCCCTCTCAACATCAATAGTCACCTTAGTGATTCCACTGTGTGCAAGCTGCATTAATATGTGTAGTGTATGCGTGTGTGTATCGAGAGGCTTCAATATGCTCGTGTTTGTCTCCTTGTGATAGCGCGAAACTGATGCCGACTTTATAGTGCTACCTCACTGAAACATACTGCCAAAGAC
>JAULCA010272139.1:0-13177 GCA_032360845.1 Crassadoma gigantea
TGGGAACGGGCTTTATATAAGTTGTATAACTTGTGCCCAATTCCATTGCACCTTATGGCAATAAAATATGTTTAAATAAAAAAAAAAACCCCACACATTTCATGTTTATTCCTAAACATCAATTTTATAAGATATAAATAATCGAAACACATTGAATAAATTAGCGGCAACGTATTGATTAATTCAATTTAATGACTTTCCCTGAGCTGCTGTTTCTGACGAACCTGGTTTCCTTATACGCCGCATTGTGTTGACCGGTGTGTTTCTGGAGTATAATTGCTGTTCTGATTTGTGTTGGCACCGTGATCGTACTTTAGGGATATTTATGTTAGAGATTGTGATCATGCCCATAAGTGTGGCTTGTTGTTCCGTTGTCACAAACCCGTTCTACTTCTAGGAGGTGATATAACAAAGGTTTGGTCACAGATTTAAAAAGTAAGTGCTACCCTTTCAGAACATATGGTCTAATTATTTTTGTATTTTTCAAAGGTTTTCCTTAGACATTTTTTATACATTTTTGTTTATTTTCTTATAGTTTTATCGATGCAATGCGAATTATGTTTGTTTGGCACTTCATTAATCTTTTGTTGTTTTTTATATTGATATAAAATAAATTATACTTTTATTTGTGAAATTCTGAGTTATTTTGAAGATAGCGTCAACACAACTTGCAAATATATTGTGAAATCACATATGTTTGTTGGGTTTCTAATTTCATTGATTTCGTGAGTAATCTTCAACCATAAAATTCATAGGACCAGGATGTAATTAAGTTGGATATAAAGCAGTTCTCCGTTTGAGTGGTTACGCGTAATCCACGAATTCATGTTCGCGCGAAATTGAGATTTATCAGGAAACAAAAATAATTGTTTCGACAAAAATATTTCATTTCCTACCAATTATTCAGCCATACAGCCTGAATCTCTCCCTCAAAGCCCGATTGGTATGGTGACGTGTTATCGTCCTAAATTTAAATCCCCACCAGCTTTTACGCTGGTCAGCTAGTTCTTGTTGAAGTGAATATTTCAGTCAATATTAATCTGCTGTGCCTCTCTGAAGATAAATGAGCTACTTATATCCCCCCCATAAGATAAATGAGCTACTTATATCCCCCCATAAGATAAATGAGCTACTTATACCCCCCCCATAAGATAAATGAGCTACTTATATATCCCCCCCCATGAAGAACCAAGTGGATTGTATGTGTGTTTTCTAACTTAATGACATCAGAGAGTAAAATTAATCTAACCCTTTTCAAACCTGCATCCTCTATAATCCAGGAGTCATGCTCACATTCGCTCTGTGCACCCCTGGAATATGTCATAGCAAATTCGAAGGCTCAGTGTGTACCAATTGTGTGTGTGAAGTAAAGTGTCTCTCCAACCCAGCAATTGGTGAGGTTTAACTTCGGGTATTTCTATAAGTTCCTCTTGTCTGCCCATTGTCGTAGTAATGATACTGGGTGGATTATTTTGTTATTAAGTCCTTGTTATGCCATTTCAGTATGATAGCACTTAACAGTGATCCTTACGTGGTTCCTTTGTTTATGGTCATCACCTTCATATATAATTACCATATTAGTTACTCAGACGTATGAACCGTACCTTAGCTGTTGCAAGCATGAGAATATCTGTACAAACTTAAGTCTTGTTAAAGATCAATCTGCCTAATCGAAAATTTGAAAACATAACCTCATATACAATGTAGGTAATTTTTTAATCGCATCATACGCAGTTTATACAGTTGTTTAAATGTGTGTAATTGACATAATGTAACCGTATTTAACAATAATCATTTTGACGTCATTATGAACAAAATGGTCATGACGGCATGGCCCTAAAATAAATGGATTGAACGGCATATACAAATGTTGTTCAGTACATAAATTGTATAGCTATAATTAACTTAAATTCCTTATCTGTTTGAAATTGAAGTGTATGTACCGTAAGTGAAAGCTAGATTCTTAAAACAGCCTTACGTCACAAAAACGTAAAAAGAGTAGTGGGAACTTAAATATTGACGTCACTTTTAAAAAAATGAACTGGACTCAAAGACTGGACATGAAATAAAGTTACAAAAGTTACAAAACAGAAAATGTTCCTCTCAAAATGTGCATACTAGTATACTAACGGTAGTCTAACTTTTGGCGTATTTTTCGCTCTAAACATTGTGCTATAAAATACGGTTAGATATACTTTGTATGCTTTGCATTAAGTGAATACAAAATCTTATTTAAAAAAAATATAAACGATAAAATGTTTACAACCTGAATCAATGTTAAAATGTATTTGTCAATAAAGTAAACAAAATTACGCAACTTAAAACCCCTCAATATCAGAACCAACAAAATGATACATCTTTCTTATTTTGGTGATAAAGATAACATACACATTAAATTACAAAAGACAAATTTTAATATATGTTTATACAGCAAAAGAGTCAGAAGTGAACGCTACGGGTCCTTACTGCTCCGTGTATCCAGGGGGATAGTTGAGGGTGTAACCGGGCGGACAGCTTGGGGTTTTACAGCATTTGCCCTGTGCCGGTGGATTGAGATGGCAGGCGGAGGGAAGATTCCAATTGACACACCTTAGATTTAGAAAAGAAAGTAATATTAATGTAAAATGTTTTTTTTTCATTTTATTTCTATTATGACATACTTAAACATATACTCAAAAATGGTCTAAATGCAACTACCAAGTCTTGTCTGTCTCTTCTGCCCATAAAATAGACCAGAAGAGCATTACCTGAGCGTATGAAAACATGCTTTAAAATTTTGAGAGAATTTATCAAATATATTAAAAAAGACATTTTATATTTGTTTTTAGGTTTAATTATTTCATAAGATTGTTGTATTGAAATATCAGCTTGCAGTTCATCGCCATATGATGACCTTTGTTTGCTGAATCACATTGTTTACAGATATAGCGTCAATAAATAGACTTAAATAAATTGAAGTTTCAACTTCAAAGCATACACAATTTCATCACTTCCAATTATTGAAAAAGGTGTTAATTGAAAAAAAGTCATTGAGTACTGATTTTGTCGATTTTAAGATATCATAAATCAAAATGAGAGGAAAAACGTTAATTACTGTAAAAATAAATAAAAAAAAAATAATAAAAAGAAGAAGACTCCTTTAAATCTTTGAAATCGGCAAAACAGCTCAATATTTGTCGTAAAGATAACCACGAAATCATTGAAATATGGTTGGGTTAATTGATAAATCATGAGAAAGAAGATCAATGTATATCTGAAGCAAAACTGAAAATTAAGTTACAATAGTGCACATTTGATTTGAATGTATACAATATGCCATGACTTATAAATCAACTAAAGTAAACTTAATTTTGATATTTTAAAATGGCTTGAATAATAAAAATAATCGACTGAATTCTGTGTATAAAATTAATTACAGTCCTGCAGCATACATTAGCAATAGAAACATATAATAATAAAAAAAATGTACTCAAATCTCTTTACTTGTTTTTGCAGGTGTAGAATCCCCGACTGGCGTCAGTGCACGTGCATGTGTACGTACATCCGTCATCAAACGTCTGTCCTTGGGAATAGAGTACGTTGTTAAAGTAACATCCACGAGACGTACCTGAAAACAGATTTGATAAAAGACAGAACCTAATTTTTATTCATTCGAGATGTAACGCGATTGGTCACGAAACAATCTAACCGCAAATTTCAAAATGCATTAGGGATATCCCCAATTCATTTTCTTAAAGATCTGTTAAAAGCTTGTCGGATCATGGTACATTTCAAAATAAGACAATAAGTCGAAGGATTCAGATATGTAACAATTAACTTTTACGGTTCCAGTTGCTATTTCTGTATTAATAAAATTTATTTAATTTTGTTTTGCTAAATAATTACTGTATGCCGGGACATGTTCGCTGCTGTAAAATTTTCGCCTTTCGAATTTCACGGAATATTTAATCATAATATACATAATAATTAAATGTGAAGATCAATTGGTATTTGGCGAAAATGGGTTCTACTGTTCGAAAGGCAAACATTTGACATCGCAAACATTCACCGGATACACTATTCTCGCCATATTTAGATTTGAGCTCTCTGAATGTATTATTTTCAAAAGGAAATATGGATTATCAGTATGTTACCAATAGAAAACCATTTGGTTGAAAACCTCATTTAAATGAAAGAGACAAAATATGAAGCAAACGCTACTTTTCATAACTGTAAACTTGTTCAATACAGTATTACAAATTTACCTGAAATCTGGCCACCTGTACCTGAGCCAGTTCCGGTAAAAGAACCTTGTGACCCTGATCCTGTACCGGAGCCGGTTCCGGTTAAAGAACCTTGTGACCCTGATCCTGTACCGGAGCCGGTTCCGGTTAAAGAACCTTGTGACCCTGATCCTGTACCGGAGCCGGTTCCGGTTAAAGAACCTTGTGATCCAGTTCCAACGCCACCAGTTCCGATTGCAGATCCTCCAGAACCACCTCCGGTTCCGGTTCCGCCACTGCATACTGGCTTAGCGCAGCACTCACCCGGAGGTTTTTGCAGTACACAGCCTTGGGGTAGACTACTCCACTGTGTGCATCTGGAAATTAAGATTTTACTTAAGTAATTTATTTTGACAGTTATATTTTCAATCGTTTTTTTTCCAATTTTTGTTTTTATTTTTAAAAGGGGAGGGTATTATTTAGTTTTTGTGAGTTGTTTGAGTAACCAATGATACAGCATTATCTGTTTTTATGATATTGAGATTATGATTCAATGAATTTTAACTTTGATTTTAATACAGCTCCAGTTACAAGTTAAACTAGAACACTGACAGGTCAGAAAGGGCCCCGTCTTGTGGCAACATATATCTCCCATAATCATCAAGAAGCAAACAGCCTATATAGCTAAGCTTTACGTTTGACATTTGGACTTCAAAGAGAACCGCAAGGAAGCAAAATATACATTTTACATGTACATGTACTATGATATGAGTCTTATTTCCTTTCACCTTCATATTTGCGAGGCTAATACTCATTTGTTAGCTTTAATATGTTTTATTTCACCTTAAATACCATCCCCCCACCAAAAGCCAGGTCAAAGTCAAAGATCCACGTTGTCGTTAACCTTTAGACTCAAATGACCTTGACCTTTAACCCAGTAACCCTGACCTTTGGTCAGTTGACTCTTTCCTTAATTTCGACTTTTGCTTCATAATATAAAAAAAATGCATCAGTGAAAAATACAAAACTTGAACTTGACCTTGAACCTTTAGGCCCCGTAACCTGGACCTTTAGTCAGTTTTCTTCGTGGTAATTTCTTTCTTACTTTGTTTCATAGTAATATATAAAATGTTCATCAATAAAAAGCTACTATATTTGACCTTGATATCGACCCAGTGACTTTGACCTGAACTCCTTGTTAAACTCCGACCAACATTGCTTTATAATGTCATAACAAAATATTCATCAATGAAAAGATACAAAATTTGACCTTCACATTAAACCTAATGATCTTGACCTTTTGTCAAATGACTACTTGATTTATTCCTACCAATATTGCTTCAAAAAGTGAAATGTTAACCGGTGAAAAGATACTGAATTCAACCTTGACCTTTGACACAGTGACCTTGACCTTTTGTCAATTGACTCCTTATTTAATTTTGAGCAACATTGATTCAAAGTATCAAAACGATTATCACCAGTAAAAAGATAAAAAATTTAACCTTGACCTTTGACCAAATGATCTTGACCTTTAATCAGTTGAATCCTTGTTTAATTCCGACAAGCATTGCATCATAACGTCATAACAAAATGTTCATCAGTAAAAATTTACAATATTTGACCTAAACCTTTGCCCCAGTGATCTTGATCTTTGGTAAGTTGATTCTTTGTTTAATTCCGCCCAACTTTGCTTCATAATGTCATAAAATGCTCATTATTGAAAAGCTACAAAATCTGACCTTGACTTTTATCCAGTGACCTTGACTTCTGACACGATAACCTTGACCTTATGTGATTTGACTCCTTGTTTGATTTTGATCAGCTTTGCTTCGTCATGTCTTAACAAAATATTCATGAGTGAAAAAATGGAAGATTTGACCTTGACCTTTGAACCTTATGACCTTGACCTTTGATTTTTTATCTCAGTGTATATTATTGTGAACTGAATATCTTGACAAAGTTTCATGTTAATAGGTCAATAAAAAGCAAAGTTATTAGTCAGGAACAAAATTTGTGGGAGGACAGACTGACTGACTGACAGACAGACAGACAGACAGACAGAGTGATTACTGTATATAAATCAACGTTGATATTTTTCTTTGGTTGTTTCTTTTTTTGAAAAATAGTTCTGCACTGCTAAAAATGTTGTACACAATGTGTCTTAAAATGATATATTATAATGTAAGCAATTTGCGTTTATATCGGAATGAGTACAAAACAATCCTGTAAAAAAACCTATACATCATACCCAACAAATAAGCTTAATATATTTCTAAACTTAGCGGTATTTGACATTCCTTATTATCAGTCAAATCTACATTCCTGGAACAGCATTACGTCATCAAATGCAACTTACGATGATATGTGAGGTGGAATAAAAAAAGTCAAAATGTTAAGAATCGAATTGCATTTATAGCCTTGTGAACGCTTTTTTTCCAGCTGTTATTATTACAGAGACTTACAGCAGAAAAGTTAATATTATGCAATATGTAGGAGGTAATGTGAATATGATATTTACGTACAATTGCATACAGTAGTATTGTCCTTGAATACCGTTTGTGCAAGTGCAATTATATTGACATCCGTCCTGCCAATTCTGTCCAGTGTTGTACAACTGACCCTTGTAGTAACAACCGCCACCTAAAACAAATTCAGTAAGACTCGAAATAATCAGCCACTGTACTGCATTCATTTATCATTATACCGTTGGTGTCATAAAGTAATTGTGTAATATACGGAAGGGATAGTCAAATGGATAACATTAATGTAACTTAAATAGAAACATCAAAACGAACAGGATTTGAACTTAGTAATACAAAATGTTTTCAATCATGAAATTTCACTTCATCGATAAAGCTATAAGAATTTGGTTTCCGGAGTTGTGGAACTTAACACATGAATGGATTTCAAAACATAAACATAACAAACTATCGTTGTCAGGTCAGCAGGGGCCCGACCGGTGTCTGACCGTACCAACTTCCCTTCCCCGGGTATTTCTGTAGTAATAGAAACCTTGACTTTGACCTTATAAAACTGTTAAAAACCCTATTTCACATCAACATATCACGGTGTATCACCATGGTAAAAAAAGTCATTCGTTTGGATTTCGGAATAAGGACTGCTCCCCCATAGTTTATTTTCAGGACCACTGACTTTGACCTTTGATTCTTTTTTAAATCCCTATTAGTATGTCGACACATAACAATTTATCAACATGTCGAATTTCATAACGATTTGGATTAGGAATCCTAAGTAAGGACTGTCAATCCCTATCCCCCACCCACCCACCCACAAACACACATACATTTTTTATTTTTAGTAACAGTGACATTAACCTTGACGTGAGGCATTTTCACATCCCTGTTGCAAATTTACATTTCAAAGTGTTAATCAAGTCTTATTTCAGAAAGTAAAGTTTTTTTGATTCCAAGATAATCTCCGGAAACGAAAGTGTTGACGGATAGACAGACAGACATTGTGATAACTATAGGGCATCCACATCTCCAATTGGAGCCCAAACTCTTTTCGATAGTCGTAGGGAGAATGGTTAATATGTTAAGAAATATATTTGACTCACTCTGTCCAGTAAATCCTTGATTTGGATAGACTGTCGCAAAACCGGTTCCGCCAATACCACCTTGTGTTCCTGATCCGGTTCCAGTTCCAGATCCGCCAGGGGCAGTTCCAGTTCCGGTGAACCCTCCTCCTTGGGTTCCGGTTCCAACACCACCTTGTCCACCTCCGGTGAAGCCACCGCCTTGTGATCCGCTAACTACAAGTTGATCTGGAAAGAAATGTTTATGCAGATTGTTCACAGAATAAACGTGAGTGTGCATATTATGCGATGCTACACTTTTAATCCCTTGAGAAGAAGATGGCAGCAACAGAAGTATAACCTCATAATAAAGCATAATAAGGCCTGCTGTTATAAGTGATGTAAAAGAGGCTATTAACTTGTTATGAGCACTGTAGAGTTATATTCAAAACAGAAACAAAAAGATAAAGATGATAAAAATAATGCGTCACTTAAAAAACAAGCAAATTCATGAAATTTATAACCCCCGCTTTCCTAACATATTGAAGGTAAACATATTTGAGGTTAGGAGTAAACATGTCATTATAGCTCTACAGAATGATAAATTCTGTTGAGCCATAATGCCATTACCAAACCCTATCACGAATTTGGCTGAGCCCTTAATACATTGAATCCTGTTCCTAAGTTTGAAGACTTTCGGAAAATATTTGGGAGAGTTATTTAACGGCAAATAACAACGTATTTCATAAATCAAGGGACGATAACTCTGTTACTAAGTTAAATGATAGTCGGATTATATTTGAGGGAGTTATTGAATGGAAACATGTTAATTAAGGGGTCGTAACTCTACCAAAAAACGTCCGGCAAAAGTAGCAATCAAACTTGGCTTAGCTTTTAAGGCATATAACCTTCTTTCAAGTTTGAAGAAAATCTGTTAACAACTGTTCCAGTTATTTCACGGAAAAGGCAGAAAACAACGCTTTTAGTTAATCAAGGGGCCACAACTCCGTCAAATAAAGTCCGGCAAATGTGGCAATCGAACTTGGCCGAGCCCTTAAGGCATTTAACCTTGTTATTAAATTTGAATAAAATCTGTTAACATTTGTCACAAGCGTGACAGACAGACAGGCGGACGCACGCACGGAGGGACCGACGCACGGAAGGATAGCCAGACAGGCAGTCAGACAGACAAACCCAAATTAACACCCCCGTTTCGGTGAAAGCGGGGGATAATAAAAGCGTCAGGTGTTCATTACTTCAATAGTGACAAGTCGAAAAGGGAATTACTAATAGTACCAGAAAAGCCGAAACGTTACTCGAATAATTCAAGAAAAAGGACAATGAAAAATTATTACAATAGTTCTTAAAAATGGGAAATGATGTTTGACTCTAATAGTCCCAGAAAACAAAAGACAATGAAAATTGACTTGCATAGTCCAATTTGCCTGAGACCGGGATTTGACTGAAACATTACCATAAAAGTCCGAGAAAAAAAAGCTAAGACAATTAATTTCAATAGTCCTAGAGACATCGGAATGGAGACTTATTGAGAGACATGATTACATACAAATTATACACAATGACGTGACGATCAATATTTCTACATCAGTCACAGTTAGGGGTTACTCTCATTTCAACTCTCTGTACTCCTGGCATATGTCATAGCAAAGTCGAAGAATCAATGTTCAGCACATTGTGAATGAGATCAAATAAAACTCACCGATCAATGATATTTACTGCACCAGTAATCGAATTAAGGAGAAAGCCATACTAACCACAGAGGCCACAGAAGTGGGGGCAATGGGATAAGGCCCAAGCTGCGTATGGATCCACGCAAGCCACCGACGTATATTCTGCGCAGTTCGGGATGGTGTCACCACAATTTCCACTTCCTACAACACAAATAATAGGTTAAAGCAGCTTTACATAACGATAAACACTAGAACGATCGAATCGATGTGTTATTTTGACTGTGGAAAGTTGCAAAGTGTGCTACATCGGGTAATATATATACAGTTGTGGGATCGTACAACGTTACACGATGTGCGGTGTGCGCACGGTGTGTGCACGGTGTTTGAACGATGTGTGCTCGAAGTGCGAACGATAGAAATCTGGACGATCATTGCTTGCGCACATTAGTGCGGACGATTGACGAACGTTGTGCGATAACAATCGTGGCTGGTGTAAATTGAGGAATGGCTAAACAATATATACGGTTTCGTGTTTAAACATATAAACTTGATTTTTCAGTTTTTTTTTCTATATTCAAGCTACATCTATAAGCTGATCTTTCTGTGTATACTTTCTTTAATTTAGAAATGGTGTTTTCTGTGTTTTAAACGACCTTAATCGACACATGTAAAATAACAATACAGTTGACAACACAGGTAAACAAAGCCACTTTGTACCTGGACCATAGTTTTCTACTGCCAGGAGCACAAACGTAACTCGCCAAGGTGTGTAAACCAGGGGAAGGGGAGCTATAGACAAAACGAATACAAATAACAAAACCTTCACGTCTAGTTGTGTTTTCATAACGGTCATAAGGTATCACAAAGCAGCTGTATGTGTCAGGCATCAAATTGTCACTCATCAAATTGTTTTTTACTTATCCTGTTACCTAGCTAGGAGCCAAGCCCATACTTGACAGTCTAACGGTCACTGTTTACTGTGTCACACACATTATAAAATTGTACACTGAGAAATTACAGTAATATATACGGTGTACATTATTGCTTTCGTGCCTTCCGTACATTTTTCATTCCGTAATATTGATCTACAAACTGTACCAAATCGCACAGTTGTGCGATGAGAAGCGCACAACGGGGCGAACGATTCACAAATAAACAGCTGTGCGCACCATGTGTGGACGATGTGCGGACAGTGTGCGCACGATAATTTTTGGTGCGTTGTGCGGTCACCCAACTTCAAATACTATATTGTATTTGTATTTATTTCTTATTTTGTTATAATACAGAAAGAGCCAACAGAGTTGTTATCGTCAATATATTTTTTGTAGCCGCTACTGAAACGTCTCTGCAATGTAGCGTCTCGTATTTGCATCGAATAATGCAGCATTGAACATTTCCCCGAATCTAATCGGAATCTGATTTTAAAGGGACGATTCATTTCAAATAAACTTATTGATTTATACTACCGGTGCCACCAGTTCCAGATATGCCTGGTCCAATACTTCCGGTTCCGGAACCACCTGTTCCACTCGTTCCTGGACCTGTACCACTGGTTCCTGAACCTACTGTTCCGGTACCAGTTCCTCCTGTTCCTGTTCCAGATCCGGTACCACCTGTTCCACTCGTTCCTGGACCTGTTCCACTCGTTCCTGAACCTACTGTTCCGGTACCAGTTCCTCCTGTTCCTGTTCCAGATCCGGTACCACCTGTTCCACTCGTTCCTGGTCCTATACTTCCGGTTCCTGTACCTCCTCCTCCTGTTCCGGTATCTTATTGGGTTAAAAGTTATTGGTGTTGTTAAAATGTTAAAATGTTAATCTTTTAATTTTTGTTACGTTTTGAATAATCGGTTTCCTCCAAATAAACATTACCGGGAAAATTGTATTGTTACGATTAATGATGTTAAAGGGATATTTGAGATTCTTATTGTCGTATTGTTTATTTATGTCAATTTTGTTAATTACGTGAAGATGTTTGAAAACTTTTTAACCTCGCTTGGTAAACAAGTATAAGATATATCGGAACTGTTTTCAACTGATAAATAACAAGAAATAATTCAATGTACTTCTTTATTCAAAGCATTTATATTAGCAGGATAGGACAAGTTTAAGCAGTTGTTACACATAAATTATGCATGTATACAAATATAAACATTCGTAAATACAAATAAACATCAGTGATGAAGAAACGCTACATTTTTCTTAAATTTGGGCAAACATGATTAAAATGGTTTTGGGGACTCTCTATGAAAGAAATGTAAATTGTCTCCCGGGAAGAAGAAACTAAATGTTGGCATTTGTGGATATGTAGCCACATATGTTATACTTAGGTAAAAGGTTGAAAAAGCACAATGTATGCAGGGCCTTTATTGATTTTTCTTCATTTTGTTACGTATTTTCCATTTTTACGACATATGTCTTCGTCATATTTCACTAATATACGCAATGTAATAGATGTTCCGTCCGGAAGGGCAATGTTTAGTGTGGTTTGATTGTAAATGTTTAACGGATAACGTCCTACCAGCAGCGAAGGTCGTTTAAGGAGGTGCCTCGATGATCTTTATGTATACATGCATGCGTTTGAATGTACAGGAGGCAGGGTATTTTGGTGCCGACTTTACAATGCTATCTCGCTGAATTACCAAGCCGAAGGCACTCGATTCATTATTATGCCCGGACACATTATACTGACAACGGGTCAACCAGATGTTTCCAGAGGAAGTACGTTTACAAATCCACATTTACATTACTGTCCAATATTTTTACATCTCCAACAAAAATACCGGTACATATAAGGAATAAAATGCATACTTTGGTATTTTATGAGGCTAAACAGCATCATTTTACCAATTTTTTCGTGATGGGCAGTAGGTTCGTGAGACATATATTCTAGGTATTGCAATTCATATCGGCATATAAGAATTTGCATGAAAACCCATTGTTATGCTATCCTATGAAAGCACACATAAGAACAATGCATAGTGCTTAAATAGCGACAATTTATTTTTACCAACTACCACCAGCCTATATAAGCGTGATCAGTCACATGACTTGGGGATGATCACCGGGTCTGACGCCCCTCACTGATCTTAGGAAGGGCTGAAGAATGCAACCAGGAGGTCGCCGAAAACTACCCGTCAGGAGTACTTTGTTGCGGGAAACTGTTAAATAATTGCTTAACATCTGCAATTAATTGTAAGAGAAATAGCTACGACGAAAATATCTAAACAGGCGATTTGAAATAGTTAAAGATAATAGTAACAGTCACATTAAAAGCCGACAATACCATACGTATCCCATCGTTAAATCGACGCCAACAACAATGCCGATTACTCACTACAGTAGTTGCAGGTGATTGGGCAGTTAAATTTGGCCCATCCAATATACTCTCCAGCACAGGCTGTCTGTCCATAGTCCTTACAGTTAGGGATGCGGTCAATGCACGCCGTGGTTGCGGTGGTAATCACTCCTGTAACAGCAGAGAGCGTTGTTGGCATAACGACGTAAACTGAATTCGGGGGGCTGTTAGCATAATATCAACTCGTACAAACTTTACACCTTTGTAAACATACGCTTGAAATGTCATCTGTCTGACGAAATTTACAAAGTACATACCGTACTAGTCATCGAAACGGCACATAGAAACACTTATTGGTTGTGTTACATGGATTTTCATAATCGAGATGGTTTAATTGGCATTACACATAATCGAGATGGTTTAATTGGCATTACACATAATCGAGATGGTTT
>JAULCA010272361.1:0-13176 GCA_032360845.1 Crassadoma gigantea
CAATTTCAAAACTTACTTGGTTAGGATCCGCTCCCTTTTCGATCAGTAGACGTACGGTTTCTAAATGACCGCATTCTGCAGCTGATTCCAAAACATCGTACTGAGAGGAAGAAGAGTTGAAATATACTTTTTTTTCTTAAGAAGTTACCAAAAATTTAAGACAAGCAGCAAAATAAAAAAAAATTAAATAATACCAAGAAGTAAAACCAAATTAAGTTATTGATTTCATAGATAAGAAATAAAATTAAAAAAAAAACGCACGAAAATCGAAGCCAATCCAGTGTCCAGATATTGACGAGTAACGTGTATGATATTCGTCTCTTATTCTGCTACTTATTAGGATAATCATTATTTCTGGTAAATGGGACGTTTTATTAGCTGTGATGTCACTAGTTCAGCAACTAAAGAATCACCATGGAAGGATAAGGCAAGAGCTATTTAAGTAGTGTAGCGTCGGATTACAAAGTAAGGTGACATTTAATGACTCAGCTCATGCTGACAATGACATAAATGTAGGCGATAGTCAGTCTTTCAGTACAAACCAGATCATTCAGAACATTGCCTGACTTAAATCAAAACAAAAGGGAAACACGGAATGGTAGCATCAGGTCACCAGTTTTTAACCCCTATAAACGACATTTGCTGAAAAAACGAATAAGAGTAACAGTAAGCAGAACTATTCTCTACGCTACTTATTAACAAGGTTTCTTCTTAAATTTGTAACGTAAAATTAATTGAGAAGTTACATTTATTTCACTTGCCCTCGGGCAGGTGAGCTTATGCCATGGCGCAGCGTCCGGCGTACGTCCGTCGTCCGTCCGACAACTTATCGTTTAAAACGTCGATTGTCCTGAAAGGCTGATCTGATTTTGACCAAATTTAGTCAGAATCATCTTTAGGCGTAAGGCAACCAATTTTGAACAAACTGAAGGTCTAGGGGGAAACCTAGTAAATTCTTTAAATTACCTCTTCTTCTATAGGAATGAAAGGATTTGTTGCATATTTGTTCTGAAGCATCTTTGGGTGAAGGGAAACAAATTTTGTATGAACTGTTGGTCGTGCCCCCAGGGGCCTTATGGACGGGGCTGAAAAGGGGAAACACAGTAAATTCTTTAAAATCCTTCTTCTGCTATCGGAATGAAAGGATTCGTTCCAATTTTGGTCTGACGGATCCTTGGGTGTATTGAAACAATTTTTGTATAAATGGTGGGTCTGGCCACCAGGGGCCTGTGGGGCAGGGGCCAATAGGGGAAACAGGGCAAATTCTTTAAAATCCTCTTTCTTCTGTAGAAATAAAAGGATTTGTTCCTTATTTAATCTGAAGCATCATTGGGTGAAGGGGGCCAAATTTTGTATAAACTGTGGGTCTAGCCCCCAGGAGCTTGATGGCCGGGGCTGAAAAAGGGGACATAGTACATTCTTTAAAATACTTTTTCTTCTATAGGAATGAAAGGATTTGTTCCATATTTGTTCTGAAGCATGCTTGGATGTATGGAAACACGTTTAGTATAAATTGTGGATCTGGCCTTGCAGGGGCCTTTGGGGCAGGGGCCAATAGGGGAAACATAGAATTTTTCTTTTAATACTTTTTCTTTTGTATAAATGAAAGGATTTGTTCCATTTTTGGCTTTGGGTATATGAAACTAATTTTGTATTAATTATGGGTTTGGCCACCAGGGGCCTGTGGGGCAGGGGCCAATAGGGGAAACATAACAAAATATTTAAAATACTCCTTCTTCTGTAGGAATGAAAGGATGTGTTCCATAATTGGTCCAAAGCATCTTAGGGTGAAGGGAAATCAATTTTGTATTAACCCTGGCTCTTGCCTGCAGGGGCCTGAGGGGCAGGGACCATTAGAGGAAACATAGCAAATTCTTTAAAATCCCTTTTCTTCTATAGGAATGAAAGGATTTGTTCCATATTTGGTCTAAAGCATTCTTGGGTAAAAGGAATCAAATTTTGTATAACTTGTGGGTCTGGTCCCCCAGGGGACTGAGGGTTGGAGCCAAGTAGTGGAAACAGCAAATTCTTAAAAATCTTTCTTTCTCTGTAGAAATGAAAGGATTTGTTTCATATTTGGTCTGAAGCATGTTTGGGTGAAGGGAAACTAATTTTATACAAACCATTGGTCTTCCCCACTTGAGCCTAAGGGGCGAGGCCCAATAGGGGAAAAAATGCAAATTTTTTAAAATCTTTTTTCTTATGTAGGAATGAAAGGGCTTATTCCATATTTGGGCTAAAGCATCCTTGGTTGAAGGGAAATCAATTTAGTATAAACTGTGGATCTGACCCCCCAGGGGCCTGAGGGGCGGGGCCCAATAGGGAAAACGCAGCAAATTCTTTAAATCCCTTTTCTTTTGTATAAATGAAAGGATGTGTTTCATATTTAGTCTGCAGTATCTTTGGGTGAAGGGAAACAAATTTTGTATGAACGGTGGTTTTTTATGTAGAATGGTATGGTTTTACAGAATTTAAAATCTCTGTCGGTATATTGTGTTTATACTGTTACGGAAGATAACATCTTCATTTTACGCAGAAATGTGCATATGAAAAAAACAACTAACTGTTGAAAAAATCTTTATTGTTTTATGATTCATAGATTTCCTCTCTCTGCACAAACCGGTATATCAACGATTCATGATCATTGAGTCTGAATAAGGTGTTAAAATAACCTTTTTAAAAAGAGAAATATACGAGGTAGTAGAATACAGGTTATAATATTTAGAGTTTGTCGGGAGAACAATTTTTACATCGTAGCAGTATACGTGGTCGCGATGAGAAAATTGTTCTCACGACAAACACTGAAATACAGTGCGATAATCTATATATATCTTCATGTCGTCTCTGAACACCACAAGTCATCGAGTAGTTCCAAGAGTTTACTTTTACACTTATGTATGCTAATTTAAGCTCACCTGGTCCGAAGGACAATTGTGAGCTAATGTCATATCGAGAGCGTCCGTCGTCCGTCCGTTCGTCAACTTTCATAACGCTACTTACCTTGAACGGCCAAGTTGATTTTCACTAACTTCTACTGAAGGGATTAAGGGGTTTCTTCCCAATTTGGTCTCGAAGCTCGTTTGGTCAAGGGCACTTAATTCTGTATAAATTGTGGGAAGGGCCCCCGTGGGGGCAGAGGGGCGGGACCCAATAGGGGAAATAGAGGTAAAACCTTTAAAATCCTTTTTCTACCATATAGATTAAGGGATTTTAACCTAATTTACCCTGGAGCATCCTTGGGTCAAAGGAACTCAATGTTGTATTAACGGTGGTTGTGGCCCGCCTTGGGGCAGAGAGGCGGCCCAATAAGGAAATAGAGGTAAAACCTTTAAAATCCTTCTGTAATGTAGGGATAAAGGGATGTTATCCTAATTTAGTCTGGAGCAACCTTAGGACAAGGGGCTTATCTTTTATAAGCAATGGGTGTTGTTCCCTAGGGACAAAGAAGGGTGGGACCGAATAGCGGAAATAGAGGTAAACCTTTACAATGAATTCCCAATTTGGTGTGGAGGACCTTGGGCAAAAGGACTCAATTTTGTAAACAGTGAGTGTGACCCCCTCCCCCCGCTCCCCCTTGACTAACCATGCTCTGTCTATTCCAACTTCAATTTTGCCATTTTTTTTTCAGGTGAGCGATACAGTCCGTTTGGGCCTCTTATTAGTATTTATAATTATACCCATTTTATTCTTTCAATTTAAATCGTATGTGCACATAATGTAAAGAAAAGGAGAAACGTTTACGTTTTACTTTTTTTTGTGTGAAGCATAAGTTTTCATATTTTCTTTAGGTCCATGAAAAACTATATTACTAAAGGATTTGTCTATCATGTCACTGTTAAATCCAATTTAAACTTGGCGCACGTCAACTAAATACACGTAAGCATAATTATAAAATAGAGATCACGTAGAATATTTATTTTAATTGAATAAGTAGGTTTTTGGGGGGATTCCGAGCCATAAGTCTTGTGTTCAAAGTGCTGGAGTACAGATATGAATATTTCGTAAACCTTTTTAACAAGTTTCTCTATTTTTCCTAGATTATGAACGCACTTTGGAAGATCGTTATTTTAAAGTCTCTTTTTCCAGGACGCCATAGGTTTATTTGATACTTTCAAAACTTACTTTGTTGGGACTTGCTCCCTTTTCCAACAACAAGTCCACGGTATCTGTATGGCCACCTGCTGCAGCTGATTTCAAACTTCTATATAGCTGTGGAAGAAGAGTTTATACTTACTACTGATCTTTCAATTTACCTAATTTATAAGAAGCATTGCGTTATTAAAAGGTTCAAAATTATTTTCTTAAATGCATACTCGAGTATAACTTTGTTTCAAATATAAGTACATCGTTCCCGAGATTTGATTTGATTTTGTACACCAGTTCCGATGAATACTCTCTCTCTCACACACACACACACACACACACACACACACCATCACACACACTCACACACACACGCACACACACACACTCACACACACACGGAAGCTCACACACACAAACACATATATATATATATATATAAATATATTAAGCTAACTTCCAAAGGAAGTTAAACATTTGGCCCTGACATTTATATTTTTTATTGTTTATCAATAACTTCATAAATGACTATTCGTAATTTTGTATTCTAACAAAATGACACATAGAATTATCACAGGCGAAAGTTTTTTTAAAAATCAATTATGATAAAAATAACTTGTTTTGATATTAAATTTGTCATACTGGTATACATAATTCAAAGTATAACTAACATTGTCAACTTGCATATATATCGTTACAATGGTAGTCTCTATTTCAATAACAAATATATATATTCTGTCTATAGAACCAACTGTAATAGTTTGAATATGTTGCATACGATGATTGAATAATTGTGATTGATAGTAATTGTGTCATTTAAATGTTCTAGGAGGAATTGAACTATCCACCTTTAACACCCATACAGGTGTAAGTCAATGAGGTCCCAGCTATCTTAAAATGAACCTAACTGTTTCTGATTAAATCTTTATATACCCATGCTTTTGGGATTTATCTTGTTTTGAAATGTCAAGCGGGGGCCAACGCTTGTACAAAATCTTCATAGGCATTGACCTTACCTTTCGGTATCAAGTAGAACTTATTTCATAATGTCCTTTTTTACAAGTTTGAATCCTAGGTTTCAATAGTCTGTTCGCACATATTAACGTACGGCTATAATATTCAAATAACATTCATCAACCTTATTTTGTAGCATTAAAGAATGTTTGTTATATATCTTTAAATACGTATTGTTATTCTTCAAAAAATATGATATCGGAATTTTGTTAAATGTTTGATTTTAAATGACGTCTAATATGTAGCCCACGCTTTCAAGACTTACATTGTCAGGATCGACTCCCTTTTCCAATAGTAGTTTCAACGTTTCAGTGTTACCACCCGCCGCAGCTGATATCAATTCATTATCCTGAATCAGAAAGGGAGATTATTTTATATTATAACAAATGAAAAAATGCAACATATAAATCAATGCCTTCGTTCCTTTTTGACTGAAAATATTCTGAATCATTTTATTGAACCTGCAGAGTTTCTTTGTTTCGTTTTTCCTTCTGAACAAATAGCGTTAGTGGTGGTTAACTACATGAGAAAGTTCCCGAACAATATCAGTTCTTTGACAGACTGGTGTTTCTCTCTGTTTTACATTCTATGAGATACCTCTAGTATGGCTCTTGGATGAAGCGAAAGTTGTTTGACATAATGCTTTGATATTTACTTATTTATTTTCTGGTTTTTTATTATCAAACATTTTATTATACTTTCCTGAATACATGTACGGACCGACGTGAACAATCAGTCCTGTCGAAAAAGACTGCCAATAACAAATTAAAACTTTGTGTGATGTTACGGATGTTCAAAGTACAAGCAATAATGCCGTATGTACTCATAGATTGTTAGTGAAGAAGACACTAGTTTTGAACAATTTGGTGTGTTACTAATGTCACTGATCTTTTCATGATAACATGGCGTTTATTAAGATAAAGTATCAGTACTTACAGGTGGCACCTTTTCAGTAACTATTTGTGTCGTCGATCCGTCGTCACTTGTTGTCTTGACACTAGTTGATGACTCGTTGTCTCTTTGTGAGGTCTCAGCTTGTAGCGCCAAAACGTGTTCAAGGTTGTCTGGTATGAAATAAAAACATATGCTTTCTTCAGATAGTTTAATGTATGCAATACAAATGATATGGTTAGCACAATGTTTTGACAGGTTGTGTTAAGCACTTCCCATTATACTTGCTAAATAAGAAAATAATTTTATAACAATTCCATGTTTTGTAATGTGTATATTACATTTTCTTTGAGTTTTATAGTTATACCAATGGCGATGTAATATGGTACGTTGATCTACATGTATATAATTTGTTTTAATAAAATTTTCACAGATAAACCATAGTCATTGGTTAGGTTAAATATTGTTTAACGTTCTATCAACAGCTATAGTCTGTGTGCAAGATGCATGCGCGTAGTGAATGCATTTGTTTTGGGAGGCTGCGATTAATGCTTCATGTTGAAACATACCACTATTGTAAATGCATAAGGAGGTTGCAAAACTGTTTTCAGCAAGGCATACAAAACACCCTTCATCCTCAACTGTTGTGTCGTCAATGACCAAACATGGTGACGCAATAGAACTGCTTATAATATCGCTATTTACCCATTACAATGTTTTTGGTACAAATTAAAATTATATTATGACACGCATAACTATTATCTTTGATGGGCAAGTACACAATGGATGTCACAATCGCCGTTCACCAGAAAACAGGTTTGATTCCGCGATTGGACGCGAAAAGATATGGGGTCACCTGCCCGACCACATGGGTTTTCTCTTAGTACTCCTATTGTCGCCTTCATGAAGAACATTTGCGCGCTTCAGCAAGGCCAACAAGTGTGATGGGTATATGACGGGGTCAACATTCGGCCAGTACCTTATTTTGTTCTTGTAACGCCGTAAGTAGCTTTATACAAATGAACAATAATTGCATACATGATAATAAATTATTATAACTGATTACGTATTTGACCTGGTTGAAAAATACTAGGTTGCGTGACGGCGTTATCCTAACGAAATGACAGCTATATGTCACACGCAAATATAATTTTGGAGAAGAATTATGATAATGAATAATGATTAGAATTACTGTTAGTTTGGTACTAAATATGTCATATCGACATTCATAAAGTAAGCGTAATGATACTTCAAATTAGAAATTTATTAGAAATATGCACAATTTTCACAAAATTTAAAATATACAGTTACAATGGTAGTCTATATCTTTGACTTATATTACAGCTTTCCAAGTATATATTCTATCTACATTATCATTTTAATGAAACTTTTTAAAGTTGTGTTTAGCAGTAATAACTCATATATATCCATTCTGCATGGAATCGTTCCTCTGCAGAGCTATCTAAGGTTGATATGGTATTATTGGCAAAAATATATGTAGATATATAAATATCATAAAATAACCTTAATAATAAAGCCAACAAATAAGTATTATATGTTCTCTCTTGCCAATTTATTTAACAAAATATAAGGGAATATTATATTGTTTCACTCTTAACAAATAGAACTAAGAAAAACATCCTTGCTTGACTCACCATACAAAAAATGCTATTTTAATACATTTGATCCTTTTTGCGATCTCATTAGTAATGGAATTTCAAATATTCTTCCTTAAAAGAATGTAATATTGGGTATTAAGATATTAGTTGAAATATGTTGCACACGATGATGATATAATTTTAAAGTTATTTTGTAATTTTAATGTTCTGGGAGGAATTGTAATACTGCAACTTTAAGACCCATACAGGTGTAAGTCAATGAAGTCCCATTTGTTATAAAATGTATTCTGAAACTTTGTTCTTCATATTAAGTTCCTATAGCCAAACCTTTTCGTATTTATTTTGTTTTGAAATTCCAAGTGGGGCAAACGCAAATGTTAAATCTCATTAGGAGATCATCCTAAATAAGCTTGCTTTATTGTTGTTGTTAAATATTTACATTATTTTTCTTTTATATCAAGGACTCAAACAACTAAATAAGCCAATGAGATAGTATTTCAGATGATTGCAATCCCTAAGTTTGTTCCGGGTAAATACAGTGCCTCTTAGTAATTTGAATAGGTAATTTCTAAATGTATAAGATTTAGTAGATTTCAAAATGTGATGTCGGATTGATTTTGGGTGAAATGTCGGCGGATTTTCCCGTCCCACTTCACCGGTTTGACTTTTAAACTTCCGGTTGTCAAAAGCAGGCGCCTTTAGCGCACTTATATGCCACCAAACTTACAAAATTTGCCTTCTGAATCCTTCGTCAGTCAGTATCAAAATCTTGGTGATAACATATAGTAAATAATTAGTTGTGTTAGCCCTTTAGTTTAATTGGGATTATACATATTTTATTGCCAAAAAAGGCAAAGGATTGGGCACAAGTTATATGAACATTATTAACCCCCTTTCCTTATAAGATAAGTAATTGAATATACATATCATAAAATGACTTTCATAGAACTTAGAATATCTAAATTTATTCATTATTGAGAGAGAGAGAAATTATTATTCATTGCAGTTTGTATATTACATCGTCAATATTAAACATCCAATGCACACGTTTTGTGTACAAATTATAGAAGATTATAAAATTTGTCATGGAAATGGAACTATCAAGCACAGCCAGTGCAGTGATACCCTTACACTATTTTATACTTTCAGCTATTCAACAGTTCTTCGCATCCCGTGCTTTTGTGTCTTTCTCATTTTCATTCAATCCTTTCTCGAAAATTCGTTTCCACTCCGCTGCTCTCAACTGAATGGCCCATCACCTGCCTTTATTACATACATAGGTTAAATGGAGCTACTTACAGAAAGAACGAACCGCAGATATCCACACTCACTCGCATACATTCAAGCATAATACACAGGATTGCTAAAATAATAAGGAGTATAAAAGTGTGCGCTTTGCCATGTTATACGAAGACAGGCTCAGGGATGAATATGAATGACAATGAGGACTGCTGGAGAGGAGACACAAGAACATGACCATATTAACACCTGCGAGTACTCGATACATACTGTTGGACATATATAAATAAAATTTGATTTTCGTCACTCAATTAATCTTCGTGACCATATAAGAATTTCTCTTAGCTTAGAGGTAAGTATTTATGAAGGTTTCTAAACATTTGAAATCTTTGATCGATATATCTACTGCATGTAAAGAAGAATCGATGAGCATTTTATTTTGATATCCACATGCACAAATGGGAGAGTTAATAAGGTTAACATTAAAGAGATCATCATTAAAAGAGCTGCATTTATGACGGAGTTTGGTTAGTAAAATATATAACTTTCGGTCACCGGCTAAATAAACAAAGGTCCAGAGGGCCTGTATCCTCACCTGGATATCTAAGCAATCATGGCAAAATGTTCTTCATATGAGATCCAAGGGAATATGCCAGACCCCATGGCTAATCCTTGTAGCATATCTGTAATATATTTTTCATGTCTAGCATTTGTATGTTTGGTTATAGGGTGAGGATCGCAACTTCCAAGCATTTGTATTTTTAGCTCTATTTTGGGGTGGAGATCTTAATGGTTTCAAAGGTATGACTAAGGGGTAATGTCTGCAAGGGTGGGTCAGACCCTGGGGTCAGTTCTAATATCATGACTGCATTTGTCTCTTTATGCCCAACAATTGTATATATAGTTTTTGGGTAGGGATCTTAACAATTTCGAAGTTATGACCCAGGGGTTATAGTTAAGTCTACATGGATGGGGCAGACCACAAGGCCACCCTGGAAGAGTATGTGCATTCATTTCTTAAACTCGGCAATTGTATATATGGTTTTAGGTTCAGGATCTCAACTGTTTCCAAGCTGTGACTAAGAAACTAGGTCCCTAGGGATTCTGTCAGACCCAAGGGTCTATTCTAATATCATGACTGTATTTGTCTCTTTATGCCCAGCATTTGTATAGACAATTTTGATGTGGGGATCTCACCATTTCAATGTTATGACCCAGGGACAATGTCTCCAAGGGTGGGACCAAACTCTAGAACCATCCTGAAATCAAACGTGCGTTCTTCTCTTTATACTCAGCGATTGCATATGTGGTTAAACGCTGGGGATCTAAAACATTTCTAAGTAATAAACTTTTTTGGCCCCACCCCTTAGCCCAGGGGGTCTGCCTAACTATTTGTACACATTTTAATCCCTGTCTCCCATGAAGGTCTCAGGCCAAAAATGGATCAAATCCTCTCATTCCTATAGAAGTAGAAGGATTTTAAAGAATTTACTATGTTTCCCCTATTGGGCCCCGCCCTTCGGGCCCCTGGGGAACCAGACCCACAGTTTATATAAAATTGGTTCTCCTTCCCCTAGCGATGCTTCAGGCCAACTATGGAACAGATCCTTTCATCCCTACATAAGAAGAAGGATTTCAAAGAAGTTGGTATGTTTCCTCTTGTGGGCCCCGCCCCTCAGGCCTATGGGGGACCAGACCCACAGTTTATTGAAAATTGGTGTCCCTTCACCCTAGGAAGCTCCACAAGAAATTTCATCAGAATCTATTTTGTTTTTGACAACTAGTAGCGATTTAAAGCATTTACCTTTATTTCCTTAATTCGGCCCGCCCCTTTAGCCCAAGGGAAGCCACACCATCTATTTATACAACATTGGTTCTCCTTCACCCAATAATGCCCCATTCAAAATCTGAACAAAATTCATCGAGTTGTTCCTAACTAGTGGCAATATAGAGGATTTACCCCTATTGGGTCCGCACCTTTGGCCTCAGGGGAGCCACACCCTCCATTTATACAACATTGGTTCTCCTTCACCCAATAATGCTCCAGTCCAAATCTGAACAAAACCCATTAAGTCGTTCACAACTAGTAGCGATTTAAAGGATTTACCTCTATTTCTCCTATTGGGCCCCGCCCCTCTGGTCCTAGGGGAGCCACACCTTCCATTTATACAACGTTAGTTCTCCTTAAGCCAGTAATACTCCAGACCAAACCTGAGCAAAATCAATTCAGTCGTTCACAACTAGTAGCGACTTAAAGGAAATGTTGATGGACGACGGACACTGCGCCATGATATAAGCTCACAAGTCCTTCGGACCAGATGAGCTAAAAACAGGCACTTTAAATGTTTCAGTTTTTTAGGCAGTTTGTGAAGCTCTTAAGAGAATGTGCAGTGTTAATATTAGCGTCAAGTTCATTCCATGATCTTAAAGTAGAAGTTAAGTGCAGATTGTAAACGGAAATTATGAATGGAATAGTTCTCACGGTTTCTCAAGTTATAAGGAGTTAAAGTAGCTACTAATGGCGGGAGAAGGTCAGCTAGGTAAGAGGGGGTCATATTGTTGTGAATTTTAAAGAAAAGTTGTAGTTTGCGGCGGATGCGACGTTGAGACAAGGTTTGCCAACCAGTTTCGATATAAAGGAACGCTCGACTAACCAAAGATGGCAGACCAGTGACAACACGCGCCGCTTCTAACAGGAGTTTTAAAGTTTATTTGTATCGGCAATTGAACAATCGTCTCAAAGTTCGCAACGGTATTCAAGCAGAGGGAGTATAAAAGTAAGATAAATTCTGTTTAATGTCTTGCGATTATTTTAACTTGCGGAGAATTCCTATTTGTTTCGAAACAGCTTCACAAATACTACCAATACGGTGGGTTAATTTACAGTTAGCATCTAGGAAAATGCCTAGATGTTTATGATGTTTAATAAAATTAATATTAACATTATTGAAAATAAGATTGTCATTAAGCTTAGCATTAGTATTTGAAATTAATAGTGCTTCAGTTTTATTATGATTAAATTTAACAAGCCAATTTTATGCCGAATTATGATTTTTTTTCAAGATCTCGATAAGTAGTAGTTTCAAGTTCAATTGCGGAAGGAGAAGAGACGGATAGGGAAGAATCATCAGCAAAAAGACGAGAAAGCCTGTCAAGGTTACACGTTATATCGTTGATATACAAGAGAAAAAGAAGCGGACCTCAGACAGAACCCTGTGGTACACGAGCATTAGTTGTTTTAGTATGTAAAGCAACATTATGGATGTAAAACTGTTGATTTTTATCTGTTTTGTGACAATCTGAGTTCTTAGTTTAGTAATTTAGTTACGTAATTAGTTAATTAGGCAAGTGCATCATCGATTAGTTTGGGTTAAATAGCCAAGGGGACCAACTTTGATAACCCATATACGTCCTCACGTATTTCTGAAACCTGACGTTGAATTCGCACTGATGAAAGAGAAATGTTGACTTCCCAGCTACTTTCCAGATCAAAGGAAATCTGTAATGATCTTTTGGAGATATCACAAATGCTATCAAAGCAGGAGTCTTCCTTTATTCTGCATTTCTCCTCCTCTCTGGATGATGCAGATTGTAAAGCCTGAACATGTTGGTCAAGAACACAGTTTCTAGAAATTCTTTCACATTGTTCGTCGTCTATTGACACTGGTATTTACACTCCAAACCACAAGGATGCACTACTGCTATTCTGGGTAAAAGTGAAGACGGACATATCTTGGAAACAGTGTTCAACTCTTTTTAACATGTCAGTGTCCAGTATATCGAAAACATTTCATTCCATAGTAAAAGCATTTGACATCACTATTGTTCCATTGTTCCTTGCGCGTGAACATCTTACAAGAGAAAACATTCTGGAGCACAACAAAATGTTCTCCGAAGCATTTTTTGGTAAGCGGGCGACTGTCATAGTTGACGGTACATATATCTGTATTCCTAAGAGTTCTGATCAAAAGCTCCAGAAAATCTCCTACTGTGGCCAGAAGAAGCGGAACTGTTTGAAGTTCATGAGCATAGATTTTAAAAGCCATCATGGATAGTCTCTCCTGGCTGGAGAAATATCAATGTCGTTGTTGATCTAGGGTTTAGGGATGTTTTGCCAGATTTGGAATCACGTGGCTTGACAACAAAGATGCCGTCTAATCTAAAACCTGGGCAGACTCAACATTACGACTTACAAGCTTACCCTGATAGATCGATAACTAAATCCAGATGGATAGTGGCTTCATAACACGGAGGATTCAAGCAATGGATGTTTTTCAAAACACAACTTGCCTCCAACTATTTCATTGATGTCATCGAGGCACTCGTTAGA
>JAULCA010272472.1:0-10316 GCA_032360845.1 Crassadoma gigantea
CACTACATCATGTATCATCACACTACATCATGTATCATCTAACTTCATCATGTATCATCACACTACATCATGTATCATCACACTACATCGTGTGTCATCTCACTACATCATGTATCACCACACTACATCATGTATCATCACACTACATCATGTATCATCACACTACATCATGAATCATCACACTACATCATGTATCATTGCACTACATCATGTATCACCACACTACATCATGTATCACCACACTACATCATGTATCATCACACTACATCGTGTGTCATCTCACTACATCATGTATCATCACACTACATCATGTATCATCTAACTTCATCATGTATCATCACACTACATCATGTATCATAGCACTACATCATGCATCATCTCACTTCATCATGTATCATCTCACTACCTGGCAACAGAACAGAGAGGACCGATGACATGTAATTGTCCTTGTTCTTTTTTCCTTCCTCCATTTATTTCTGAAACGGTCGTTCCATCCTGGTGTATGCACCTAGTTAGATCCGAAATTGAATGCAACATTTCACATGTGTAGCATGCATTTTCAAAAAACTCTTCACAGATCGAAACATTTCTCACCGGTTTTGTCGATACGCACAGATTGACATGCATACTGACATTAACATGTAAACAATTTTGTCAGTATTAATCCAAACATGTCGTATAAACTTCGATAATAGGACGCTCACGAATAATCTGAATATTCCGCCTCGTCAACTCACCAGTATGGGAGGGGCCAAATGACCGACTTTTGAAAGCTTCTTTCCGATTGTTCATTTTTTTTTTCAGGATGACACATCGCCAGCACAGGGCATAGAGTACTTTACTTTCCTTTGTAGGAAGGAAATACAATGTTTCTAAACATACTAGCGAAGTATATTTGTTAAGGTGTGCTAGAAGGTGGATAATGTCTTGTTTTTCGCGTGTAAAAGACGATCAGAACATGAATTTGGTTTAAACTCACGACAACAACAGATGATCATCACGGGTGACTTAAATGTCCACTTAGACGATCTCTCTAATGTTGATGCTTCACACCGATGGCCACACCCTGGAAGTAGTCATAACGGGGGAACATAACTCAGTCATTCATGGAGCAATTTCAGTGATTGATCCATGTCTAAGTGATGAAAAGGGGAACTAATCTGGTGATCATCTTGCTGTGCAAAAGCAGAGAGACAGTGGCGACGGACCAAATTAACCGTTCACCAACAGATTTATAGGAAACAATGTCGGCTACTTGGTTCACTTCTCATTCAGTCAGAGAAGGCTCAATTTTCAGAAAGAATCGAAGAATGTGGTAAGGATCATAGACAGCTTTTTTGACTCACCAAAACCCTAACGGGCCAGAAATGTGAAATTATCCTAACAAGCTTTAATTCTAAAAAATAGACTTGGCAGACAAGTTAAGCGATTACTTTCTGAATAAAACAAGCTCAATCAGGCAAAATATTGCTGAAGTGAACTCTTCTGCTGACAAAGATATCTCTTTCATGTCTGCTGACATTGAATTTGATGGGGAATCATTGCCAAAGCTTTCACCAACAACCCAGGATGAGTTGCGCAATAGCATCATGACCTCGCAATCAAAGTCCTGTAGTTGATCTACTGCCTACAGACCTATTAAAGCAATGCCTTGAAGCATGCTTCCTTTGGTTACCTAAATCATAAACAAATCATTGGCTGAGTCAAAGGTTCCATTATGTTTCAAGAATGCACACGTCAGGCCAATGTTAAGAAAGCCTGTAATGGACAAGGAGGAGTTAAAGAACTACCGCCAAGTTTATGTCTAGAACTTCGAGGCAAAGTACTAGATTTCGGGGTTCCTCAATGGCGGTGTTAAGACCACGAAACTATTGCCTATACTCCAAACTCCAATCCAATACTCTTATGCTCACCGGTTATGTCGTTACGCACAGATTGGCATGCATACTGACATCGAAATGTCAGAATTTGGTCAATATTAATAAAAAAATATCATAGAAACTTCGATAACAGGACGCTCACGAATAATCCAAACATTCTGCCTCGTCAACATATAGATCGATCTCTCGCTAGTATAGGCGGAGCCAGATGACCGACTTTTGAAAGCTTCTTTCCGATTGTTCAGTCTTTTTTCAGAATTACACATCGCTACTCAGGGCATAGAGTACCTTACTACGGAAAGAAATACAATGTTTCTAAACATACCCGTGTTGAATATTTGTTAAGTTGTGCTAAAAGGAGGATACTACGTTTTTATCCGTGTCTATTACTGGCAATTAGAACATGCATTTGGTTTAAAGTCTCGACCTAACCTTATTCTAATACGATTCGTTTGTAACGCGTATTTTGATCGGATACGGGCCATATAGTTATCTGCGATAGATTCATGATCTATTGTGTTAAGCTCCATCCATCGCACTTTAGCCACGTCCCGTTTCTGACCAAAACAATATGGCGTCAAGCGTGTCTCGAAGCGAAATCCCGCTGATAAGGCGAGCAGGCAATAGAGCAGAGTGACCGATGAACTGCTTTGTTTAATTAATTCAAAATTCCTTGTTCTTACTTCCATTCATAACTGAAACGTTAGTTCCATCCATGTATAAGCATTTAAAGGCCTGGTTTGATTCGAAATCAAATAAAACGTTTCACATGTGTCGTATATTTTTTGCAAAAGACTGTTCACAGATCTTAACATAAAATTACCGAGCTTCTCAATACGCACAGATAGGCATCCATACGTACATGAAAATGTAAGAATTGGGTAAATATAAATCTAGATATGTCGTATAAAATTCGATAACAGGACGTTCACGATCAATCCAAATATTAAGTCTCGTCAACATACAGATCGAGCGCTTAAAAGTCTGAGCGGGGCCAAATGACCGACGTTTGAAAGTTTCTATCTGACTGGTCACTCCACTGCAGAATGTCACGTCATCGGCACAGGTCACAGAGTATTTTATTACGTCCTTGTAAAAACTTATTGTTATAAATTTGTGAAGATGTGTTAAAATGGGGGCAGTACGTTGTTTTTCGTGTCTTAACTGACGATAAAGAACATGGGAACAAAGGAAATCAATCTGTAATAACAGAGATATTTGTGGATAAAACCATTAAATAAAACCATGTTTTGCGACAAGGTCTAGTAAAAGTATGTATCATTGTATCCATACAGACATGCTACACAACTATGTGTTTCATTCATGTAAGTGCATGCATCAAACACAACCGTTACATAAATCATAATAAAAAACATAATATACAATATTTATATAGCGCCCTATATACATTGTGCAATTACTCTAAAGCGCTTTACAACATATGAATAATAGTGTGAAAACAAAAACAAAGGCTTACAATAATAAAAGGGTGGTATTTACATAATGTCTTTGCAAGGGTTCTAATATGCAATCAAAAGTATATGTATGTTTACTACAATACATATATAAGTATATTACATTATAGTTACATATAAAGCCAACTTAATTAATTTGACTTAACTAAGCTAATCAAAAGAAAAGAAAATAATCATAAGAAATATACGTTATGGCAGGAGTCTAGTCAGTTTAAGAAGTGCTATTTTGTTTTAGGGCAAGTCCTTTGCCAATGGAAATATGAAAGCTTAATTACTTTCCATTGAACTGCAACTCATACAGAAAATAGTTCGTCCTTGTATCTCTTCTACAATGGTTTTCTGACCAAAGTATTGATATTAGGGTCTCATTACTTATAATAGGCTATAATATGCTGACAAATAGCGGGCTTTTGAAATTTAATTTGGTGACACTTTATGTTAATGCATAATGATACCTTTTTGTGTCTCCGACGTCAATAGACATAGGCTCGATATTGATCTGGTTTTAATGTGCATTTTACTTGTTTTATGCGTTTATCAATATGTGACACATGAATGAATAACTTCTTGCATCAGTTTAAGTAGTTATCTTGAAACTATAATTAGTTTAATATCTACAAATGGCAAAAAAATTAAATAACAAATTATGAGACACTCTATGACGGCGATATTCCTACCTAAGTCACGTACATTACCGTTGAGCTGATGATCGAGGATTTAAAACAGGACGCAAAACATTTGTAAGCAACGCAGGTATGGACAGTTTAATATTATCTCGAAAAAGAACACCCCTTTTTCTTGACTTGGTAAAGACATACTACTAGCATTCCAGCAGAGATGAGTAAGACACAAATCTCCACACTTAACCTAAACTAAGTAGACTCTACCCTAGTGTTATCATCATCCTACGTGTAACCACTCATAAAAAACAGAATGTTTAACATCAACCAGCACTTTTTTCTGTCTCCAATTCATTTATGTTCAATCATGCTTGTAGTACGTATTACATGTCATCTAAACAAAACAAAGTTTAAACCGATCGGAATTTCTAACCAGCATCAAAACAATGGTGTTCCGCGCAAGAAAATAGTCCGTGATATACAAATCATTATCAAATTATGTAATTGTATTATGCAAATAACAACTCCCTTTTAAGCGCATATTTGTAAATGTATGGAAACCCCAATAACAAAAATATTGTTTTTGAAAAGGATATATCTACAAGTTTTAAGGTTCGTGGAGTTCTCCAGCACAAAAATTGTAATTGTATACATCTGTCACTGGCCGAGGCTCTAAAGTGGTGATCTTTAGGCCTGTTTGGAAGAGCAGGTATTTAGTTGACTGTTTTATGATTCAGGAACTTTGTCAGGGATTGGTATATAGATGAACAATTTACCACATTTTGTTTTAAACGTTTGCTTGGGGAACTATTTTTTAACGATAAACCCTGAAGGCACTGTGTGATTATCTATAATGTCCAAGGACAATATGAGGATGTCTGCACTTTATAAACTGTCAACTATACTCGTTCATATATCACGCAAGAATCAATTCAGTCCTGCTAATGTCAACTTTATACGACCAACCAGAACATTATTAGCTGTTTAGACATCAAAACAATAGAACGTCACAAAACCCCCACAACAAATTTCTACTGACGGTGATTACAACATTTTTCAGCGTAAATTTATACGGCAAACAATCGGTTCTGATATCTTAGTTTAAAATAAGAGACCGCTATTGTCATCTTTATTTGCGAATCCTCATGGCTTTAAAAACTTTACTAGAAACAGCTAGTATAGTTATACTGAGGGGTCATCTTGGTTTATGTGTATTAGTGACGTCGATGGTGTTTCTTATCTTTTCAACTGGATTTCATGCCAAACCAGACCTAACACTGTTAAAGTGTTATATGTCTATGATGATATATGGAAATAAACAGTTGTTAAGCGATACCTTCATTAATCGGTTAGTGGAAGAGATATATGATACCACATAATCATTGTATATCGTTGATATCAATTTCATACCAGATAAATTATACTATACTAGACTATGAATTTTTGAAGTCTGGCTGGCTTCATGGAATATCTATGTAATGGTTTTGCATTCATACCATCATAAAATTTAGAAATAATCCCATTCAAATTCTTCTATAATTATATAATGTCAAATAAGTGTTAACAGTAGTGAACTCCGGACTTAGATTGGTCAAAATAAAATCTGAATAACAATCATCTTACGCTAATCAATATAGGAGATAATAAAAGATACATACCGCAGTGTTATTTGTGTTCTAAGGATAGGTCTTCTTCCTCACACAACAGGCAACCTGTTTACACTTATATTACACAGATCTGAGATGAGGCCGGTAATTTAGAAATCAAGACGGGGAGGACAGACTACATGCGATGTCTGCACCAATTCATACGACACGTAATGCCTTTTGTTATGCTCTAGTTATTTAAGTCGCTAGACTGTACATCGTTCCATGACAAGTGACGTCCAGGCTTAGGTAATCCCAATCGGGTAGTGCAGTAAGGTTGTATACATTTACTGCTGCGGTGGCATTATATAAACCCACTAAATGAAACTGTGTTGCCTTAATGAAGGCAATTGATAACACGTGATTTGGTGGCGACGCCATTCTTATCTCACCTCGCCCGAGGGGCAAAAATGAAGTAAGGCGTCCGTAGTCCGTGAGCTTTTCCCTTTAAAAGGCTACTAGTCCTTAAGGGCCAAAAGGATTTCGATTCTGCATAAACGCGGAGGGGTGGGGGTGGGGCAAAGGGAAGGGACCAAATAAGGGGGGAAAAGGTAAATCCCTAAAAAACATTTTCTTAACCAATTAAATTATTTTTGGATAAAGACGCCTCATATTTGTATAAACGAAGGATGTAGCCCCTCAGCCCCTCCCCCACCCCCTTTGGGCAGAGGGGTGCGGCCCAATAGAGGTTAACACTTTGTAATCCTTCTTGTTCAATAGGGGTAAAGGGACTCAATTTTGTATACGTGATGGGTGTAGCCCCCTAGGGGCAGAGGGGCGGGGCCCAATAGGGGAAATACAGATAAAACCTTAAAAATCCATCTTTTTCTATAGGGATAATGGATTGTTATCCTTTTTTTTCCCTAGAACATCATTAGCCAAAAGGGTTTTCAATTTTGAATAAAAGGAGATTATCCCCCTGGGGTAGAGGGGTGGGGCCAAATAGAGGGAAAGTTTTTAAATCTTTTAAAATCTTACTCTTAACCAGTTGAAGGACTTTTACCAAAAATGTCCTCCTTCTTTACAACTGAAGGGATTTAAATCAAATGTGGTTGAAGGCATGCTTAGGAGGAGGGGGAATCAAATTTGTATAAACTAAGGCTGTGGGCCCCCTTTTCTATGCAGATGCGCGTACGGATTGGACCCATCAGAGACAAAAAGAGGGAAAACATTTTTATTCTTTTATTTTACCAATGAAGGAATTAGGGGATTCAATTTTGTAATCAGTTTTATTCGGATTATGTACTCTCCATAGGTTGGAGCCAGAGGGAAGGGGCCCAAATAGGGAAAAATAGAAAAATCGTTTAAAATGACCTTTTCTGTGTGACACAGGGATTATCACCAGATGTGATCATCTATAAACAAAACTGACTAAATTGATTTAAATGGAGGATGTGACCCCTTGGGACAAAGGACTGGGCCCAATTGGGGAGACAGTTTTCAGGTAGTTAATTTTGCTACTTGTACCTCTTTTACTCCTTTGGTTAACCTGTATGGTACTCGGCAGGTTTTTAATTGAAAACATATTACCAGGTGCGCTATTATGGCCCCTGGGCCTCTTTTTATATTTGTCAACATGAACGTGGTCAATCTTTCAACATCATATTTAGCAAGACATGTAGACAATACTTATCTGAACTGTCTTTTCATAAATTAACTTCTGAAGTTAGAAGGTATAATGTATAATAGTGGGGACATCGAAGATGTTTGTCATTTTCTATAAATATGTCACTTTTTTCATGGATTTAATTTTTTTAAATATATTAACAAATACACATCATTATCAGAAGCAAAAAATATTAAACAAAATAACTAGAAAAGAAATGGTTATGTAGAAAATGTAACGAGAAATGTCTCTCTACACTATGCTTATGCCCGTGCGAGTGGACTTAACTTTCTCCCAGTCTTCACAGGCCTGCCTCCCGATTTCGCCAGAAAAGATCAGCTTGTCACCCACTAGGGGGATATCCTCGGGTCAATTTACAATGATTTCCCCACATGTTTTTAATACTAGAACTGCCGGTGGAGTTGTGACTGATAAAATAGAGTGGGATCTACCTTGAGGGTGTAACAAAGAAATCACCAACCCTCGGTGTGATTTGTTTTGGTTGTCTTACCCTCGGCAGAGCCTCGGGTTAGACAAACAAAGCACATCACCCCTCGGGTTGGGGATTTCTGTATCATACCCTAAAATAAGAATTATGAGCCGCTAAGGGTAGTCATCAGGACCATTTAAAATTATTTTTCATGTTTATATGACAATTTTATATTCAATTAAATATAAACCAGCTAAAATTTCTGTAATGATCACGTGATGAGAACGTGCCAGGTTGCAGTTGTCAATTTATTCATATCAGGCACATGTAATTTCACCTGAGGGTCATGAAAGGTTAAAAATGGATAAACGGCGTGGCAGGACACAACAGAAAATGCACTTAATAGGATTAGTTTGTTTATTTACAAAAATATTTGCAAATACAATTTTTTCAAGCAGGACCGAAGGCAATGTATATTTAATACTTTCATTCACGTTTTTCATTTACAAAAATCAATATTGCTTCAAATTATTTTATATTGAATAATGAAAAAATATCAGAAATTTGTTATATGCGTATAAATGTCAGAAAATAATTACACTGACAGAGGACGGATATTTGTAATAGATTATTTTTGTATAGCGCTGTCGCCTCTGAATTTGAAGTATTCTAGTAGATCTGAAATTACATATCGATCTTGGTACTCTACCATATAATGTGGATAAATCAATCGAATCAGCCACAGACATTGTGAATCCCGACATTTTGAAATGTCAATGTAAAACATTTAGTTATACGACCTGTTAAGTTTTCGCTGCATCTTAAATTATATTGGTATTTTTGGAAAGTTCATAATAATATCCACCTCTTTATTGTTCAAATATAAGAGAGAGAGAGAGAGAGAGAGAGAGAGAGAGAGAGAGAGCCCATTTGTAACATGAATAAAGCAAGATATTAAAAACAATTTATCCAGCTTGTTTCATTACAAGCTAAAATGAAAAATCGCCAATGCTATTGAAATTGAATAACTATATATTCTGCTTAGGTTTGATTCACGTGCAAATCTCGTTTTGATTTATTGTAGCTGGTTTTGATAAATAGAACAAATCATTATCAATTCTAAAAGCGTGCATCTGAAATAGTGAATAAAACCATTCAATGTCGATTGTTTGCGGAATTTTTAACAGAATTTTAGAAATAATTACCAATGCGGTGGCAGTTTAAATATCTCCAAAATCTGTCATTCCTTGCACTTTTAGCAATGCTACAATTTAGGAAGATGAACACATTTGCTTTTTATCCAATGAAAATAAGTAAAAGTTCAATACGAGAACGTTTTATAGCCATCGTAAAATCTGCAAAAAAATGTGAAAAAAACTTGTATTTGTGCACTTAAAAAATGCAGGTACATGTATAGGTAACATAGTTGCATTTCTGAGATTAAAAAAAAGAAAGTTCACTTCGATAATTTTGAAGAAATTACCATTTGCCAATTGTGCAAACATTTATACATTTCTTAGATGGCAAACTTGAAAGTAGTTTGTCCCTTTACCCAAAATCCCATGTAAGAAAAGAAAAACTTAAAAAGATGGATTTTCTTTTAATTAAAATTTAAAGCAAATGCAACTGATACAAATGTCACTAAATATTGGAACCTGTTTTTTTCTTGTAAGACTATATCTTAATCAATAATTTACTAAAAAAACACCATAAATTGCCGAAATTTTTTAAGAGAAATAATATGAATTAAAATATAAACCAAAATAGCCTCCAGAGGGCAAGGCTGGAAGTTCGAACCCTGGACTTGAGATCGTTTAACGATCGCTCTAACTGATTGAGCTATCTGGTCTTGGGCCTTCTGTAGTGGTCTATTGAATAACGAACTGCTCGGTAGGGATGCGGGCGTAAAACCATTCAATCAATCAATCAATCTCCCTGCAGTCAGCACTGGACACCAGTGATTAGTGTGATGTACCTGTATATGAATTGCACATCTAAGCAATCTATGGGAATGAAGATGATTTTCATCATGGAACCAAGAAGCCCGAGTTTCCTCTGGCCCTGATACCAGACTGTGACATTTTGACAGAAAGATGACCGGTGTGGGTAGCCCGAGTTTCCTCTGGCCCTGATACCAGATTGGGACATTTTAACAGAAAGATGACTGGTGTGGGTAGCCTGAGTTTCCTCTGGCCCTGACACCAGACTGTGACATTTTGACAGAAAGATGACTGGTGTGGGTAGCCCGAGTTTCCTCTGGCCCTGATACCAGACTGGGACATTTTGACAGAAAGATGACTGGTGTGGGTAGCCCGAGTTTCCTCTGGCCCTGAAACCAGACTGTGACATTTTGACAGAAAGATGACTGGTGTGGGTAGCCTGAGTTTCCTGTGATCCTGATACCAGACTGGGACATTTTAACAGATAGATGACTGGTGTGGGAAGCCTTAGTTTTCTCTGGCCCTGATACCAGACTGGGGCATTTTGACAAAAAATTTACTTATGTGGGTAGCCCGAGTTTCCTCTGGCCCTGATACCAGACTGGGTTATTTTGACAAAAAGATGACTAGTGTTGGTAGCCGGAGTTTCCTCTGGCCCTGACACCAGACTGGAGAATTTTGACACATAGATGTCTGGTGTGGGTAGCCTGAGTTTCCTC
>JAULCA010272804.1:0-13171 GCA_032360845.1 Crassadoma gigantea
TTAAAACCAATAAATGGATGCATATTTTGTTAAATGTTTTTGGTTTTGAATAAAACTAAACAACAAATGAATGATTTGTTCGACCATTTGTTCATAGTTCTGGTCAGCCTAACAATCGGTGTCATGATCGGGTCATTTAATGAACACGTACATGTCGCAACCTGGATATTTCTTGAAAAAAAAACATTCATTTGTTTGTTATAAATAATAAAAGCTAAGATTGTTTTTAACATAAACAGCACTGCCTGCACTCTATTATTGCAGGATGTCAGGAAGACGGGTAATATGTTGACTCATTTCGTTCCTTATTGGACTCGAGTGTAAATGGGCGAAATGTCTCTATGGTTTTTGACAGCTATGTTTGCGCATTCGGCACATTGTGGCTCAATGAGTTGTTTCAGCGGGACACCGGTCATTTACACACAGACGTTTTCAATTCCTGTTTGTGCTCAAAACAAGATGAATCTTCATAACTCATGACTCTCGACCGGGTTTTATACTGGTGTAAAGATATAAGAAAACCTGAATAGAAATACATAGTAAAATAATTTGCATACATTCGTAATAACGACCCGAGGTGAGACCGACAAATTGAGTCTCCTGTATGCACCGATTCCCTCGCTTAGTCTCAGCGTTCTCAGTGTAGTTTCTCATCAACTGTCCTTAAGCTTTATATCTTTAACGGTCAGCAATTTGGGAATGGCACGACTGGTTCGCCCGTTGTCAGTACAATGTGACGGGGTGGGGTGCCGTGCTGGGTGTCTTGGACAGTATGTTTCAGTGAAGTAGCACTATACAGTCGGCATCAGTTCTGCGCTATCACAAGGAGACAATACACGAACATATCGCAGCCTCCCAAAACACACGCATACACTACACGAACGCATCTTGCACATGGGGGAGGCCGTCCTGAAATGACCATACATTGTAGCTGTTGATAGGACGTTAAACAATACAATACCAAACCAAGTGTCGGCTACAATATTACACATTCCTTGGAAGTAATCTTTAATGCACTGCCACACATCCAAAACGGGACTTAGTAGACACTAAATGAAAGTGTTCCTCGATGTCCCATCATTTATCCACGACACTGCCGACTTGTTGGCGCTACATACAATAACACGTTTATTTACAGAGGGTTTCTTCCTGGGCAAAGGGAGGTAAATCTAGTTCCCAGTTCACGTACAAATAGTCACCATTATAATAACTGCTATCTGTATTGACGTAATTGGTTTAGCGTCCAGAATGGCGCATGTACTATCGAATATAGACATGAAAGAGATCTACTATTTAAGTCGGCGAAGATTTTTTTCCGACAGAATCATTTTATGCGAATTATCACAGTTTGTCTTTCATATTAATGATTCTCCGTAAGAAAGTCCGACCTCCACTTTTTACTTGTGAGGCCCAGTGTTACTTTCCGATTAACACCTCAAATTGTTTGCGACTTGCTCGTGTTCGTCAAGAGAAGTTCAAAAGCATTTCGAAGAAACATTCCAGTTCATCTGCTGGTAATGAAAAAGTTATATAAACGGTGTTGCTCAGTATGCCCAGAAATAAAAACTATTTCCTTGGATTTGCCTTGTACCTCAGACCAATTAATGGCGGCAAAACCAATTAGTTACGAAGTAACTGTACACGTTTAACCATTGTATTAAAGCAATGTACCTGGGAAACGTATCATCGTGCTACTCTTGTTCCTATCTGTATTAACCACTACCACCTCCACCTCACTTAAGGTGCCAGGACACTCCATCGACCAGATATAACTCAAATTGGTAAGAGCGATAGTTTATCAGTCTGAAGTTCAGGGTTTGAATCTTGGTCTAAAGGGTAGCCACACAGTATTTTTGTCACACACTGTTGTATATATGTCATATTTTGCATATGTTGTCTTTATTATTATCTCCCATAAATGTCATAAAGGTATGGTTTTGTCTTCAGATTTAATCAATGCCTTGGCCATGTTGGCAAAAACAGTTTCCAATACTTAGTCTTAGCCTTGGTACAATGATCCTTAAATATCAGTGCTCGACTCTGAAGTTCACACAAGTAATATAGGTAAACATCTTCCAACCAAACATTTAATAAGTGTAGATTAACTTTATGTATATGTAGTGATAGCATCCTTGCTATAAAGTTATCAAATACATTTGCTCCACTTTGAACATCAGCGTTACAAGGTGAGAAATGGGTCCTTTAATTTTGAGCCTCTTGTTATTTTCAGTTAAGTCTAATCATACACATGTAAAGATCCATGATGGAATCTGAAAAGTACATTATATTTTACTGATATATTACATTTTAAATTTATTGTTCAATTTGATTTTATATTTAACTATAAAAGTGTATACTCCACTCACCAACAAGTAATTTTTGTGAAGTTTTCCGCTTCAGAGCTGTATTTTTTTCTGACTTGTGTATTCTGTCGAATGAATAAGAGATATAAAGCTAACTCAATTTGTTTTCTCTTTAATTACCTGGCAATTGGCAAGTTATTCATCTTACAATGTTTATCTTCAATTTCTGAATAGCAAAATGCATTGGACAGATTCCAATACCTGTATATCATTTCCGAGATACAAATTTTACAAACAAAAGTCATGTGATTTGGTGGACATGTGGTGAATTAAGGGGCAATGTATACTTCTGGTGTAAAGGTAAATCATACGAGTTCTCTATATTGCATCCCGCTATGTGTTTTATATAGGGAAGTTCAACAAACAATCCATCAATTAACAAGAGGCCCAATGGGCCTGCATCACTCACCTGGTATTAATCTCACAATTGTAACCTCAAAAGTGGAATAAAATAAAGCTACAGGAAAAATAAAGTATCAGTGTCTTGACTTCAAGTCCTTCAGAAGAACCAGTTAAAGATTAAAACACATTTGACCCCTGTGACCTTGGAAGTCAAGCATGGACATTAAGTTAAACAAACTTCATAGCCCTTCCTCACAGAATGCAACTTGCCAAATATCACCACCTTATACCTTTTGTTTATTGAGAAGATGACTTATAAAGATTTATGCACTATGGACCAGATGCGACCATGAAAGTGTATCAAGGTCATTCACATCAAATATAGCCAAATTGCCCCCTTTTGGCCCCGCCCCTCAGCCCTTGTGCAATTTTGAATCCCTGCCTTCCATGAATGCTTTTGATCAAAAATGATCGATATCCAGTGAATAGTTCTACAGAAGTCGTTTGTAGCAATATAGCCATATTGCCCATTTTTGGCACCGCCCCTCGGCCACCTGGGGAGTCAGCCCAACCATTTGTACAATTTTGAATCCCACCCACCTAGGGATGATTCCAGTGAAATATGGTTGATATCCAGTGCATAGTTCTACAGATTAAGTCGTTTGTAGAAATATAGTCATATTGTCCACTTTTGGCCCCACCCCTCAGCCCCCAGACCCACAGTTTATACAAAATTGATTCCTCTTCACTCAAGGATGCTTTAGACCAAATATGGAACAAATCATTTCTTTCCTACTGAGGAAGGATTTTAAAGAATTTGCTAAGTTCCCTTATTAGGCCCCGCCCCTCAGGCCCCAGGCCCAACATTTATTCAAAACTGGTTTCCCTTCATCCAAGGATGCTTCAGACCAAATATGGAACAAATCCTTTCATTCTTACAGAAGGAGAAGGATTTTAAAGAATTTGCTTCATTTCCCATATTGGGCCTCGCACCTCAGCCCCAAGAGGAGCCAGACCCACCGTTTATACAAAATTGGTTCCCCTTCATCCAAGGATGCTTCATAGGAAATATGGAACAAATCCTTTTATTCCTACAGAAGAAGAAGTATTTTAAAGGATTTGCTAAGTTCCCCTATTGGGCTCCACCCCTCAGCCCCAAGGGGGGCCAGACCCATCATTTATACAAAACTGGTTCTCATTTTCCAAGGATGCTTCAGATCAAATATGGAACAAATCCTTTCATTCCTACAGAAGGATTTTATTGAATTTGCAAAGTTCCCCTACTGGGCCCCGCCCCTCAGTCCGCAGGGGGCCAGACCCACCGTTTATACAAAATTTGTTCCCCTAACCCCAAGGATACTTCTGACGAAATTTGGTCAAAAGCTGCTCAATCGTTCATGACTAGTAGTGATTTGTAGGAAAAGTACAAATTGTAAAAACAACAACAACAACATATGCGTTATGAATATCTTATTTAAAAAAAAAACCAAAAGCATATTTTTAGTTCCATGGTTGTCGCTTAAATAGTTGAAGTTAAATTTTAGCGGGAATTAATCCTTTATACGTTTCGATGTTCTTAATCTTTATAATATAGTCCGAAAAGTTCCGAACGAATTCAACTACTGCGCGTGCGTAGTAACACGTGTGTCAACATCCGCCAGCTGTCGCACATGGAGGATTTGCCAACTTGACAGGTCACAGAAAATCGGGTGTGGTAAGTGTGTTATCACTTTTTCAAACTTTTAATTTGGAATATATAGCTTTGTTGACTAGGAAATAATATGTTAAAATGATTCAAACGTTTGATAATGCTCAATGAAATCTATAGTTCAGAAAATAATATGCCGGCATATACAGTAGATACATTGTATCGTAACGTTAGACTTTGGATATTTTGACAATGTCTGCTGTACATGTCTACACGTTGTCATTTTAATCTCATACAAACAAATATCAAATTTACTTTGATATATATATATGCGTTTTATTGAAGGGAATGCCGAAGAGATATGAAAACTTTTTCATACAATTTTTCTTTTGGCTAAATGTGAAATTGTTCCACAGCAATTATGAAATGTTCATTTCATAGTTCATCATGACATTGGCCATGGTTGTTCATGCAGAGTATTATTGATATCAAAAATGTCTTTCTTAAAGCCGTAGTTACGGGCCGTATTGAATTGAAACCTGGCGATTTGAGTGTCTTTTTATGGGGTTGCTTAATTAGTGACCCACATGAAATAGATAGATTCTTGTATATCATTAACATTACTATTTTGAACTTTGTGGATTTTTTGTCTTTGAAAAGTTTTTTCATCCTTGAATTCACATGTGTTTGAAAACTAAGTTTCGACTTATGTATGTTTGTATCTATTCTGGTGTGTAGATAGCTGCGGGAACCATAGCTACATAGTGTGTAGGGAGTATTTGATATTGTAGAGAGAGAGATTGAAACACCTGGCAAAAATCACATCTCCTATTTTTATATAAATGATGACTGGGTTGATCATCGCGATCGGTGACCAGGTAGCTCATGATCAATTGTTCAATTGTCTAGAGTTCGAAAGATCCTTGGTTTGAACTCTGGTCTGTGTGTTACATTTTCTCTTTACCCTACTGTAGCTGTTATATAAATATAAGCTTTATTATCCCCTCGCTTTAAATGCACAGGGGATATAGCGTTCCGTTCGTACTGTAGTGTAGGAATAAATGGCATACTATTTGACGCCACATTTTAATGACGTCATACTTGACAACAATGCAGAGTGCCATTTTGAATGTGGTGATTAATGCAATTTTGCTGTTGCTGCTTTTATCTGATAAGATTTCCAAATATACACACATTTTATTCATGCTTTTATATCTGAGCATGCGTAATCACTCCCATTGAAATTTCCTAAAGTTGGCAAGTATGTTACATGTTCAGTTAAATAAAACATAGGCTAAAAAACAAATGTACATGCAGTTTGATATGTGAATCAGGAAATAATAATCTACATGTCAAGGTGTAAAAAGTTGTTTACAGGTACATGTAATAACACCTGTCCTGTTGACTTTAAAATATGTTTTTTATCAGTACAAAAATCAGTACAAAGAATGCCTGTGGTTGAAATAGCATTTTGCTAAATATATCAACTAATTTTCAATTTTCCAAAGCAAATGAAATGTAACCGATAGTTTAAACAAGTTCTGCATTTAAGAATATGTATCTTTCAATATGTACCAAAAAAAACAGAATCTGCATCAGTTTGAAAATTTACCTGAACCCCTACTTATCTTTTACTGATAGTCAAGTCTTATTGATTTTGGTGAAGCTACTCTTGAATGTTCTAAGTGTCATAATTCTTATACAAATCAGATGTGGAATATAGGATATAGCCTTAACTTATATTACTCACCTCTGAAAATACATTTGAACTCTTCCAATTCAAAGGTTGGAATATGAAATTACAGGGGTGAATGAGTTAATCATTAATTTCTTTATGTATTTCACTGAGTGTTATCATCAAAATACTGTTTACTGCCTTGAGCCAGAGTGAACAGTGTTTTTAGCTCACCTGGCCCAAAGGACCAGTGAGCTTATGCCATGGTGCAGCGTCCAGCTTCCAGCTTCCGGCGTCCGGCGTCCATCAACTTTTCCTAAAAAATGCTACTAGTAATGAAAGACAAAGCAGATTTAGACCAAATTTGGTCAGAAGCATCTTTGGGGGAAGGGGAACAAATTTTGTTTAAACTGCGGGTCTGGCATGGCCCCCCTGGCAGCTGAGGGGCGGGGCCAAATAGGGGAAATATTGCAAATTCTTTGAAATCCTTCTTCTTCTGTATGAATGAAAGGATTTGTTCCATATTTGGTCTGAAGTATCTTTGGGTGAAGGGGAACCAATTTTGTATAAACCATGGATCTGGCCCCGCAGGGGCCTGATGGGCGGAGCCCAATAGAGGAAACATAGCAAATTCTTTAAAATCCTTCTCCTTCTGTAGGAATGAAAGGATTTGTTCCATATTTAGTCTGAAGCATTCTTTGGTGAAGGGAAACTAATTTTGTATAAAATGTGGATCTGGCTCCCCAGGTACCTGAGGGGTGGGGCCCAATAGGGGAAACATAGATAATTCTTTAAAATCCCTCTTCTTCTGTAGGAATGAAAGGATTTGTTCCATATTTGGTCTGAAGCATCCTTTGGTGAAGCGGAATCAATTTTTTATAAACCGTGGGTCTGGTCCCCAGGGGCCTGAGGGGCGGGGCCCAATAGGGGAAACATAGCAAATTCTTTAAAATACATCTCTTTCTGTAGGAATGAAAGGATTTGTTCCATATTTGGTCTGAAGCATCCGTGAGTGTTAGGGAGTCAATTTTGTATAAACTGTGGGTCTGGCCCTCCAGGGGCCTGATGGTTGGGGCCCATTAGGTGAAACATAGCAAATTCTTTAAAATCCTTCTTCTTCTGTAGGAATGAAAGGATTTGTTCCATATTTGGTCTGAAACATCCTTAGGTGAAGGGGAGTCAATTTTGTATAAACCATGGGTTTGGTCCCCAGGGGCCTGAGGGGTGGGGCCAGATAGGGGAAACATAGCAAATTCTTTAAAATCCTTCTTCTTCTTTAGGAATAAAAGGATTTGTTTCATATTTGGTCTGAAGCATCCTTTGGTGAAGGAAAATCAATTTTGTATAAACCAGGGGTCTGGCCACCCAGGGGTGGGGCCCAATAGGGGAAACTAAGCAAATTCTTTAAAATCCTTTTTCTTCTGTAGGAATGAAAGGATTTGTTGTGGAGCATCCTTGGGTGAAGGGGAACCAATTTTGTATAAACCGTGGGTCTGGCCCCACCCTTGGAGACATAATCTCTGGGTCATAACTTTTAAACAATTGAGATCCCCACCCCAAAACTATATATACAAAAAATTACTGGGCATAAAGAGATGAATGCAGTCATGATATTAGCAGATACCCTGGGTACAGACCAACCCCTAGGGACCTAGTTTTTGAGTCACAGATTGGAAACAGTTATAGATCCCCACCATATAACCATATATGAAATTGATGACTAAAAAGAGATGAATGCACATACATTTTGAGGATTGCCTTAGGGTCTGACCCACCCTTGGAGACTTAAGCACTGGGTTATAACTTTGAAATGGTGATGATTCCCACCCCAAAACTTTATATACGATTGTTGGGCATAAAGAGACAAATGCAGTCATGATATTAGAATTTATCCTGGGGTCTGGCCACAACCCTAGAGACCTAGTTTCCGATTCACAGCTTGGAAACAGTTGAGATACCCACCAAATAACCAAACATAAAATTGCTCTGCATGAAAATCTAATATAGATTGATACAAGGATTGGCAAAGGGGTCTGGCCTATTCCCTTGAATCTCCTTTGGAGAATATTTTGCCATAACTGCTTCGATACACAGGTGAGCGACTCAGGCCCTCTGGGCCTCTTGTTTCAGGAAATAAAATTTGAAGGTGGGTGGGTCTAAGTAAAAGTGAATACCGGTATCATTTTAAAAATTACCAAAAATAGGGGAGGCATGTGAATAATGGGGAGGGGTGCTAATTACATTGACTATGGTACTGTATGTTTGTATGTATAGGAGGCATGGTAGTCAAGTGGTTCAGTTGGATGCTGGGCTCGTGACCAAAGGGATCCGGGTTCAAGTCGTTGCACGGCAATCTATTGTATCTTTGAGCAAGATACTTTACTCCACATGTTCAAGTCTAAAGCTACTCAGCTGTAAATGAGTACATGATTGAACAGTGCTGGAAAAGTTGAATGCTAGCTGTACATGTGTGCACCTAAATGGCTATATGCTCCCCAGGGAGTTGAGAAAGATATTGGCTGGTTGCGAAGGCCCTCAATCCATAGATGATTAATTTGTGAAATGCTTTGAGACGACCAACAAATTAGGTTGTGATAAAGCGGTGTGTAAGAACCTGAAATTATTATTATTAAAGAGTCTTATGTAAGTATAATCTATTTCTTCATTGTTTTAGGTCTCAAGACTTACAAATCTGAAACAAGGTGACATAAAACAGGCAGACATTGAAGACTTTATATAATAAAAATGGAATTAATTTCCATGGATACACATATTTTAAGGAGCACACGACTCCTCAGGTCCGTACTTGTGCTTTGTTTTATATGGAGTGTGATTGTGTTAGTGAGTGCAGAAGATTTCTACAACCTTCTAGGCATACCCAGAAGTGCCACTACAAAGGAAATCAGAAAAGCTTTCAAAAAATTGGCTATCACAAAACATCCAGATAAAAATCTGGTAAGTGAATCTTTTACTTTTTAAGAAAATAAACCTTGTTTGCTTAAGGCTAAATGCATTTTAGGATGTTTCTTTTCCTTTTCACTGTTTTGAAACTTAGTTATGTTACGTAAGACAATTTTAGCCCGTTTGTACTTGATGCTGTAGGTTGTGATCTGTTCATGTGTCCGTCTGTAGTAAAAGGCCTGTGTATTACATATCTAGTAAACCTCATCCTGATACAGCTTATATTTACACCAAGGTATAATGACATAAATTTAACACAAAATAAGATTGTGGTGTACATCAGTCAAGATTAAATAGTCAGAGGTCACACTTTGCTTACTTTTGAATGAAAAAGCTTCTGGACAATATATCCAGGGTTCGTGTCACTAAGTTTTTGAACAGGTGGTTGATTAAAAAAAATAGCTGGTTGAATGTGACAAGTTTTAGTATCACATATAGTCCATTTCCAGGAAAATAGCTGGCTCAAAGTTGAGAAAACGCAGGCTGTTTTAAAATCTGCTGCTCAGTGTACAAGATATCTTAAGGTCCCCTTATCAGATTTTGTGTATAAATACATCAGTATGCATATGGTAATATCAAGATCTATACTTTGTAGAATTGTTTATCATCATCATACTAGGTTATAAAATAAGGGTCAAAGGTCATGCCTGACCATTTTTGAAGTAAACAGCTTTTGTATGATATGTTTTATAAACTCTGCAACATGTTTATTTTAGTACCATTATAAGTACCATTATATATCCTAAAACCACATCATGGTAACATAACAGTCTATGCCTGATTAGATTAAGTTGTCATTAGTAAAAATGAAAAGGTCAAATGTCATATTTGACCACATTTTGGATTGGCAAGCCTGAACGCCTCAGCTTGTCCTTAGCAATCAAGTGTGTTAGAAAAGGAAAACAATAGTCTTTGTCACCCTTGTAAAATGTAACACTCTTTCTGATTGGATGTCTTGCCAGGGCCTATATTTCTATAGACCCCGCTCTACCGGGGTCTATAAAAGCATGTGCGAGGGGAGATGACTCAAACTAGAATCTTTCTTTATAACAACCAAGACAAAATTAAGGATGCTGTTTTGCGTCAAGAATAGTTTTAGACAGAACAATGTGCTTGCTTTTAGACACAGCTGAACATCAGTAATTCATTCACCAAGCAAATTTGTTCATTGGACATCTCAATTTGGCTTCATTTATTGCTGAAGCCCGTATTAGCTTATCAAAGATATATATGCACTTGCAATTGTGAGATCTGAGACGAGGGATAAACTCATGTGATGTATTGCCTACTTACAAACTTAATGATGTCAATTTTAATTACAGGATGACCCTGAGGCCCATGATCAATTTTTGAAAATAACACGGGCATATGAAGTCCTAAAGGATGAAGATTTGAGGAAGAAGTATGACACTCATGGAGAGGAAGGTCTAAAGGAAGATTTTCATGGCGGCAGGCGGTACGAAAGCTGGAAGTTCTACCAGGAGGAGTTCGGTAAATAGAATCAAATTTCAGGGATATCTAGTCACTCTAGCTATGACCAAGGAACCATTGGCCCAAGAGCTATGCCTTTGGTATATGATTCAGTCTATGATAGGAAAGTTTAGGCATTAAGAGGTTCAGAGACTGTTTTTAATGTCCATCATTGATGTTTGTAAATACATGGTATTATAATATAAGTATTTTTTTGCTACCAGAGCAGAGCTCTTATTGCTTGAGGCATCTTTTGTTGTGTTGTGATGGCAACTGAAAAATTCCCAATGATATCCAATAGTCACATTAGTCATCAATCACACTGCAGCTGGTAACTATGAAAAAAAAAATACACAACACTTCAGAAAAACTTAAGAAAATGTCCCGCCATAAAATAGGGGCTTATATATAGTGTTGTCCATGTCCGTCCTGTCGCATTACTTCCTGTTGTGTCGCATCCAGTCCCGTTGCATCTCTTCCAGATTCAATGTAAACACTTACTGTATACCAGGAGACTTTCACTGCTGTCTAACTTTCGCCTCTTGCGCTTTCCGATATGAGGGCAAATTTAACATGACAGCGAAAGTTTTAAAAAAACATTACGTATTCAATGGCACATGTTTTGTCACTTCCGTCTACACTGAGCTGAACTTAAGAACTGTATGTAAGGCAACCTAGTAACGGATTGATAATTAGTTTTATTTCTTAATTATCTAATATTTCAAAAACACATCATTTAGTTACAAATATTTACATGAATGATAAGCATTCGTCAGAGAGGCCATAACAGGAAATTTCAACTAATGTAGGGCAAATTTAACACATAGTGAATAAGATCTTCGTCGATGAAGGGCGAAAGTTTAATGAGGCGGAAGTTTCCCGGTATAAAATATCAACTTCATTTTTTCACAGATTTTCATCAAACATCGTTGTGTTTCAGGGTTTCAAGGTCAAGGCCAAGGTCACGGTTGCTATATAGAGGTCATTCATGTCTTGCAGACATTTTCTAGTTAATTTCATTTTTGTTTAACATGGTAACTTTCATCAAGTAGAAATGTTGTGGCCCTTATGTTGTAATGAGATTCCCCTTGTGCAACATTTTTTTCAAAGGTCACTTTAAGTCCAATGATGCTGATACAAGTTATCCAAATTATTACTAAGCATGTAGAAATATAACTATATAGTTTTTTAGTTGGCTACTATGGGCTTATATTAAGCGTGCTTTATCTTAAAAATATCTTAAAGGCAATACACGGTATTAATAGGTTTTAATGATTAACCATTTTATTACAAGAAATAGGGATTTTGTAGGACTCATATACTTTTTGAGAATCTATTGTATTTCAAGTACCTATTAAGGGACCCATCAAAATTTTGAAAAGATATTCAGGATTTGCCTGAAAAAAAGTCGTCAAAAAGTTTAGAAATGATCTTAAACGGCAGATGAATTTACCAGTAAATTTTAATTTACTTTTAACACTTTGGTTCATGTCACCCATACTACCCCCATTTCTTCCTGACATGATTAGGATCCCTGTCCCACGGTAGGCAAAATACTAAAGAATTCCACTATATTACAATAATCTTCCATTCATTTTGTTTTTCTGATGTAACTTGTATTGGTTCTAGGGCAAGTGGACAAGGATTCTTCTGTTGACTCTGTAGCTTAGCTGGTTAGAGTGATAGTATTTATAATGTTATTGCTGTTGAAGGTTTCAGTCCTGAGCCAATTTCATTTATCGCGATCCAAATGGTTGAACCAGTTAGACCAGAGTTGTTCGTTTATGAAACAAGGTCCGACCTAGTAATCTGATGCTGCTTTCAGGTAACCCATGACAAAGATGTGCAAGGCCTGCATAAACATTTGCAGATCCAAGATTTATACCTGAAAAAGTTAATTTTGAAAACAGACAAACTGGTTGTGGTTGTTCTGCATAAACGAACAGGACCCTAGTTAAGCACCATTATCAGCCATCACATTAAAGAAAAATTCTATGTCGCCAATTGGTTTGTGCTATGAAGATTTTGATGTCGCCAAACTGAGATTCTATGTCACCAATTTTTGTCATACTAATCATTTCTAAAGTGTATTTTTCAGATAAATTGTTTGTACTTTTATATTTACTATGCTGTTGTGGTTTTTCCTTTTTTTTCATTTTGTCCTTACAATTGTTTTTAAATTACTGCAAGGTATCCTTTTCTTATCAGAAATGATAAATTGAGCTATTGTCCTGTGAGTAAAACAGGTTTGTAGGTACAGTTTACCCTTTCACAATTGTAGACCTGAATAGACTCATCCAGATCAATGCATGGTAGAGTCTACTCAAGTTATCTAGGGGTGAAAGGGTTAAGTTAGTGTGTTGTGTGACTTGGTGTATCACAGCTAGTAGACTATGTGAACAGTAGTGTGCTCAGGATTAATCAAGCACATAGGATGATTGTTCTACAAATATTGTATCATTGTGATGTACAAGGCGACAGCTGATGTAGTTACAAGCAATATCTAAAGCCTTTTGTGTGACTTACTTGCAATTGTGTCTGTGTATATATATATATATATATATATACTGTACAGGGACATAGCTGAGGTAATTATGCATGTACATGTATATGACTTAGTGCTGTGACTTAACTGTCAGTCGTTACACTGAGTCCTGTTACTATAATCTGTTGAAGAGTTAAGGTCTATCAGTCGTTACACTGAGTCCTGTT
>JAULCA010273026.1:0-13168 GCA_032360845.1 Crassadoma gigantea
ATTGTTTAACGTCCTATCAACAGCTATGGTCATTTAAGGACGGTGTTTTGTCGCAAGCAGCGGACATGAATCCTTAACACAGATAAAATGAAAAATAATTTTGAAATGTTCCCTGATATCACTCCTCTCTGTGTCCGTCTCTAAATCCGAGCTAGGTCTGCCTCAAAATGAGAAATGTCTATTTCAACGAGTGGCTATACAGATTTAGAAATATCTCATAACCATTAAGGAGGCCGTACACAAATTCCACGCAACGTACATCTAACAGGGGCAGCCAAAATTACATTATACTCGATTAAAGACATAATGACAAGGAAATATTCCCAACAACTAGCAAAAACTTTTATCATTTTAATTATTTTAACTACATCATTTTGAAGAGCATGATGAAAATTCTGCTTCAACTAGATTGCATGCTTTAGCACACACACAGGGAATTTATATCACGGCATTTGATTGATCAACATAGCAAGGGGCAAAGCGGCCTTAATAGCTCTCAAAATTATAGTTCAACGCCTATCGAATACCATTCAATTTTTTATGATATGAATTATTATTATGTATTTTGTTTTTTTTAATACTTGACGATTGCGTCTCCAAATATAGCTCAAAGTCACATTTGAAGTTATATATGCTATATATGACCCCTATGGTTTTGAAAGTATGTCAAGATCAACGTGTCAAGCTACTGTAGTATAGCTAAGTCGGGGGTGTTATAGAGGCGATATTTGTCATAACCTGCCTGAGTACCAGAGGCATATAGTAAGGAAAGTCTGACAGTTTCTGAGTATTTGATTCTGAATGACACGAGCGACAGTCACTTTTAGTTAGTTAAATGTATGTACTGTTAACACTGGTTTGAGAATTCAGGAGGGGTGATATAATGTTCCTTCTTAGACTGGCCTTAACAAGATACACATGGGGCATTTATCATTTTAAGGCAAACCTAGCACAGAGTTTGATACGGACACTATGAGTAGTTATTACAGGGAACATCTCAAAATTATTTTTCATTTAATCTGTATTAAGGATTCCTGCCTCCCTGCTTTCAGCAGAATACTACATAACTATCTTTAATGTTCCTAATCTACAGTTAAATCCCCTGTTTTTTAATAAAAAAATTATAAACTTCTCCTGGCTGATCTCAAATGAAATGGATCCTGTGCTACTTTGACGAAATTCAAAGCAACTAACTGTCTTTTATTTTAATTCAATTTTTTTGTTCAACTCCCACAAATAAAATGTATTTGATTAAGGCATGTTCTATTTCAACGAATGGCTATACAGGTTCAGAAATATCTTATAGCCATTAAGGAGGCCGTACACAAATTTCAATTACACGTAACAGGGACAGCCAAATATTACCTTAACTTCTTCTTGTTTGTTGTTAATTTGCAATATCAAACCGTCGACTTACGTCCGCAAATCTCAACATATACTGCGAATGTTCCACAATTTTTTATTGTTTTAGATTTATTCAAAACTTAAAACTATTACGAACGAATATTTCAATAAATAATATATATATCCAAATTTTATTAGTAGAATTTAAACATGACATTTCATGAAATGTCAATGAAGAAAAGAAACTGATTTCAAAATTAGTTACATATAGAACCAATTTGCTTGCGGAATTGACCTACTTAAGTAATGTACAAAATGAAACATTAAACTTTTTTTTTTCATTTTTAGTGATCTTTTAGAATTAAACTCAATACATTATCATTATTTTGTTAAAAAAAAAATACAAAACAAACAACACATTTTCCAATATTTGTGCTCTAGATGTGGCCATACGAAACTGAATATTCATTAATAAACAAAGCAGTTTCAAAAGCATTTTGTCATCGACAGTTGTCAACCAAAGCCGTTGTTAGCAACAAAAAACTGTGTCACATATGCACCCTAAAGATAACGGTATCTCAAATATATATAAGTAATTCGACTCAAAATAAAAATGAAAAATTACCTTCATGACAAAATCCTTCATCCACAGAATCTGAAATACCATAACCACAACACATTTTAGTGAATTCAATTTTACATAAATCGTTTTCTCATAGACGACATTACCGATAGAATTGCGCATCTAGAGAACCATGGGATTAAGATATATAAGCTTCTCTCTATAATTATATGCATAGCCCATCAGACATCAGTGAAATCAATACATACATTATAGGAATTGATAAATTCGAATTGCCGTCTTTGAAACTGAACATGTTTACCTGAATTGATATATTGTCGCAGTCATTCTTTTTATATATTATTTTAGATTTCAAAGGTATTTCTGATACTATATGCAGATTATATACATTTTTTCCATACTCCCTAACACCCATGCTTACACACGCTCTTTACATTCACAAACACTCACACATCATTTCATATAATCCTCTTCATCAGCATATCATCATCATCATTACCATCATCATCGTCATCATCATCTTCATTATCATCATCATAATCATTATCATCATCACCATCATAATCATCGTTATCATCATTATCATCAACACTATCGTCATCCGACAATGAGCCTCTCATCATCATTCTCATCCTCATAGTCATCACCCTCATCATGTTCATCATGACATAAAAAGCTGAAATCATCGTCGTCATCATCATCATCATTATCATCATCATCATTATCATTATCATCACCATCATCATCATTATCATCAATCACACTGGTATATCCACCATGACACAAAATTGCCGTCTACTTGACATTTTTATTTCATTTATACTGTTATCATTATAATATGTTGTCATCATCATCACACTGTTATAATTTTTATAATCGTCATAATCATTACTCAACATCATTCTCAATGTAATATCATCATCATATTGTTTTCGTCATTATTAAACTGGTGTCTTTATCATCATCATCATCATAATCATGACAGAAAAACAACATCATCCTCACAATATGATCATCATCACACTGTTGTTGTCATCATCACACTGGTATCATTATCAGCATCATATGAATCATATAATGATAAAATCATCCTAGCTAACACTGATGAATATATATCATGACACAAAGTAGTCATCCCACTGATATCATCATCAGCATCATCATAATTAGAAAACAGCAAGCTTTAATCACATGAGAGTGTTAATTTGCTAATGCCTATCATATCATCCTTCTCACACTTTTCATACTTTCTCACAGCTTATTAGCTCTTTTGATATACATTCTTAATAATTGATATGACTTTTGATGTACACATGTATAATAGAAAGAAGAGGGAAAGGAAAAAAGGAAACTTTGATCAAATCATTAAAAGAAATAGCAGAAATAGAGAGAGGAAGGAAGAGGGAGATGATCGGTTGAGAGGATGGAGATTGGTAACAGAAGAATACTTTATCAATGTATCGTATTTACCTGTGCATCACAGGGTAACATTTTTATTATTATATCAGCTCAATATACCTAGAGTATTCCTATCTATTACTGTTACTCCTTAGTTTGTTTTATACATATAAATCAAGAAAATTAGGTTTTTATGGGATATTAAGAAGATTTTTTCCATCTATCCCATTTACAATATATTTCTATATCTCATAAGTCTCTTTTATAGAGTTTTTAAGGCTATTTACTGATTAAGCTTTTTCTAGGCATCTTGCTTTGTAAAAATAATATGTTATAATAAGAATAATTTGGTTATCTACTATGTATCTAGTTCTGGTTTGATCAAATATACCAAAGATAAATATTTCCTTGTTGAAAGCAAAAGGAATAAACAAAGCATCTAATAAAAACTCCAATTAGTTAAGAAATTCAAAACTTGATTGCATTCCCATAGTGCATGCTCTATTGTTTCAATATTTGATTCACAGAAATAACAATGAGGGTTATCTACTATTCCAGCCCTGAACAGATATTAGTTTGTGGTTAAGATGTGTTGATTCACCCTATACTGACACCATTGTAGTTTTGTGTTTTTAGTTACTTGAAATGGTATTTTGTAGATATTTCTCAATGTATTATCATCAACATAAAAATAATTATTCCATTTCTTTCTACCAGTTGACAATGTATCATTTTTACAAACTATAAAAGTCTTTTGTCCCTTTCTTCTTTCTTAGAAATAATTGTATATTACTAGGTATATAAAGATAGCTGATACATTTTATTATCTGTTGATGAGAGAGATGTTTTTTTAATTGTAGATAGAAGGCCTTGGTACTGAAGAAAATTTGTTTCAATTTTAAGAATCTGCCTTACTTCTTGTAAAGTATAAAACACGTTTGTATTATTAACCTTAAGTACATCATTCACAATAACTACTCCTTTACTGAACCAGTTTCTGTAGAAGATACTCTTATTATTTATTTTAAACAGTTTATTAGACCAGATAGGCGTTTTAGAAAAAGAGTTATCTCCCCTGCATTGATTATCACTTACTGTTATTATTTTTTTCCATGCTTTAACAACATCTTTCCAGAACAGATTTTTACTCATCATTTCACATTTAACAATATAATCTGTCCCACAGTTTGCTAAAATATTTAAATCTATTTAAGTTTTTAAATTCTCCTGCCATTTTCCTGATGTTGTAAATAGTCGCTTTATCCACGTCAATTTTAAGGATTCTATGGAAGACATCATATGTACCATTTTAAATCCACCATCAATATAGTCTCTAATAACAATGCCTCTCTTGGTTTTATCAACTTTACTTTTCCACAAGAAATTGAATAGTTCAGTAATTATTTTTTTAAAAACACATGCATCTGCGTTTGGTAATGCAATAAATAAGTGATTGAAGTGTGAGATGAGTAGTGATTTGATGATATATTTTCTACAAATTGGCGTTATTATTCTCCTGTTCTATGTATTTATAAGTGCCTTTATTTTTACTAACTTTTTATCATAATTTAGCCTAGTAATTTCATGCAAGTCCACATGAAATCCTATGCCCAGAAGATTAAAAGCTTTATTCCCCCACTGTAATTGCCAATCAGGATAAAGTACTTCCTCACTATGCTTTTAACTTCCTATCCATATTACATGAGATTTGGATATATTTATTTTCAACCATCAAATTTTTGCAAAAATATTTATTCACTAATTCACTAACTTTTGTACCATCTCAAATCAATTAGGCATCATCAACATACTGAGATACTACAAAAAGGGCAGTCATTTTTATTGATACCCCTTATCTTTTTATTGTTTCTCATTCTTATTGCTAATATCCCTACATACATTATATATGGCGCAATCGGGTCTCTTTGACGACAGCCTTATTTTATCTTTAAAAAATTCTGATAAATTTCCCCCTGATTTATTGAAGAAATTGCATTTCTATGTAAAATTTTAATCCATTTTCTAATCTCTTCCCAAAATCTAAAATATTTTAGTACTTCATTAATGAATTTCCAAGAAACAGAATCAAATGCTTTCTCAAAATCAATAATCAAAAGCATCCCTGGTATATCATTTCTCTCAGCGTAATCCATAATATCGTATGTCAACCTTGTGTTTTCTCCAACATATCGCCTGGAAATAAAACCTGTCTGATCTAAATCAATCTACCTAACTCTGTTTTTATTTTACTTGCTATATAGCCTGATGCTAATTTTATAAGTAACATTTAAAAGGGATATTGGTCTCCAGGTCTTTAAAAATTGTCTAGGTTTTTCTCCTTTAAGTAAACATGTTATGATTTCTTGTCTTTGGGTAACAGATAATTGTCCTTCTAAATAACCAAAATTGATAGATCGTTCTATAAAATTACTTAACTGTGTCCAAAAGCATTTAAAACATTCTACTGTAAACCCGTGTGAACCTGGACTTTTATTATTTTTCATATTTCTCATTATTAGTGCTGCTTCCTGTACTGTTATTTTGCCCTCTAAACTTGATGCTTCTGACCTATTAAGCTTTGAAATCTTATAATTTTTTTAAGAATTCCTCTAAATTAACTTCTTCTATTTCATCATCTATTGTGTATACTTTTTCATAGAATTGTTTAACTTCACTTTAAATTTCTTCTTGTTTCGAAATTGTAAAAAAACAGTAAGTAGGTTTCTCCCCTTCTTCTTCCCATTTACCTTTGGACCTAATGATACTTCCTTTTAATCGAGAATAAGACTTATATTATTAAGATTGTATATTGGAAGTGCATATTGTGTTTTGACATCTATGATAGTTTTCTTATCAATTTCAAGGTATTCTATGTCATGTAGAAGAAAGGTATTAAATTTCCATCATAGCCCTTTACCTTTTTTAAATTCATTAAAAATCAAAGAAATTATTGGCATGGAATGATCAGACCTATATCCTGGATCGATAGTAGAATCATGTACACTTGGTAATACATTTTCTGAGATGAGACATGAGATATCTTTTTTGATCAGGATGTTGTTCTCTATAAATATCTATCATTCCAAAATCTGCAATTATTTCACTAAGTTTTTCTCTAGCTTTCGGGTTGTTAATATGTTTATAACTTTTATCATCGTCTATATCCGGATTAAGGACTAGATTAAAATCACAAAATATTATAAAATATCCATTATTGAAATCATTAATTGTTTCTTTTATATTGTCAAAGATAGTAGGTGTGTCAGAATTTGGTCCATAGACTGTTATCAGTGTTATACACTTACCTTCGGTTTCTAATTGCAAAGCTAAAATAAATCCTGTCGAGTCTTTCTTTTCCTTCGTTACTTTCACTTCAAAATATTATTAAATAATATTTAAAACACACCTTAAATTGTATCTCAGGGAGTTTAAATAACACTCTAACTCCCATTCTGTTCTTACTATATCTTAAATATTTGGAGTAAAATGTATGTCTTGTAGACAGCAATTATTAAAATATTTTCCCCTCAGGTACTTAAATACATCTTTCCTCCTATCTTGTCCTCTAAACCCTGACAATTCGCCGAGACTATCCAAATTCCTTCCAACACAGCAATATACAAAATGTCTTGAAACCAACCACTACCCGCACCCCACGAAGAAGAAGAAAAAGGAAGGGATAAAGAGAAGGAATAAATATAAAAATATCCTAAAAAGGAAGTGAAAATAAAACATACCTAATCAGGTCAATACATTAACGGACCACTATCAACCCACGCACCATTTGTAACAGCATGTATTACACAACACCGGAAGTACATGTATGTCTTATAAAGAGAATGGAAAGAAAACAAGACCGGTAATTTTTTCAGGAAATTAATATGAAAGATACTCAAAATAAATAATGTACACTATATAATGTCATAAAGTTGGGGTTGTTCCCACATATTTCATTATTTATTTAAATCAAATGTTCATATAAATCAGTGCTGGGCTAGAAATTAGCATCGTTTGTTAAATAGGACTCTGTCTCTCGGGATAGTCGCCTTTTCTTACCGTTTTTCAGTTTCACGAACAGTTTGCCATCCACACTCCACGAATGTTCTACATCTAGTTTGTATGCCTGCGAAAGAGTTTGCTGGTTTTGTCGCGTCAGATCATCAAACACATATCTGCTAGAATTCTTAAGTACCTTCCTAGACTGCAACACCTCAATTTTTTTTCCTCTTAGAGAATTTGCAGATATTCGCACGCGGTCTTCTACTGACGAAAGGACAAAGTATGTGTGCGATATCTACGTCCTCACCTAGAAGTTTCACTTTTATGTCATCGTTCACAAACTACACAACTGTTGCACACACTTCTCCCCAGTTTCGTTTCTATCATGGTCTCCAGTCCTAATATTCTGATCGAGTTTTTTCTTCCCTGTTGCTCACAATCGTTGTGTAGACGATATAATTCACCCTGTCTCTCTTTTGTGTCGATCATTTGCTTTTTCTAATTTCGATATTGTCACTTTTAAATATTCATTTTCTGCTTCCAAATCAAATACTCGCCCTTCTAACCTTTGTACTATTTCTTTGTTTTCGTGCCTTATTTCCTTTTTGAATTTGTTCATCTGAAACGCCATATCTTCCCTTGTCATCAAAGTGAGAAGTGTCTTGTTTATTTGGTCTAACTTGTCCTTCATATCGCTAGCGGTGCACGAAACATCAATCAATCTACTTTTCCCCTAAGGACTGGCACTTGTACTGGTACTCCGAGATGACGGCATCGTCCACGGTGTATATTATTTGGTTGACGTGTACTATTAGCTCGTATTCCGATATCCCAGGAAAACACAGGTATATAGATTGGTTCCCTATACGTCTTCACATCGGGTATGTATACGTGCGTTGATACTGGTCACCACCTTGGTCACGCAAGCATGTTGAGAACAGTCTTTGTTACACGAGAAAAACAAAACTTGTTTACTTTACTGTAGAAACATTCTACTTCTTACATACAAAGCCATGTATACATTTCCTATGATATTGCAGATGTCATTTCCGAAGTTTTTTTCAGGAAAAATTTGTATAATATACAAAAAACGAAAGTTTTTGCGGAGACCGATTTAAGTAAGATTACTCAGGTCCTCGGTGAACTTGATATCCTTGTCGCAGTTATTTGTATTACTTCTATTTTAAGCCATACAAATTTTTTCGACTTAAGAAGATTTTGTCCCTAGAAATGTGCGATTTAAAGGTCAACAGAAAAAAAACGAATGAAATATCAAAGCGATGGCATACATGTATTGACCTCAGTACGTAATGTTAGGCGACGCGACTTAGGTGTGTGGTGATGATATGGTCGTTGGAAAATGTATTGTGAACCTGATCAAGTAGCCTTCTTTTATCATTATGTATACAGTTGGGTAACGAGTAGGGGAATACCTCTTGGTCGACAGAAGATTTTCTCGCTAGAACCAAGGTCGGTATATTTTATGTTTATCCTATTAGGTAGCAGTCTACAGTAGCGTACGGCTGCCATGGGTGATATTTTTGTACAATCAATAACCCCTGTAATATTACATGTATCAAAATTTAAAAAAAAACAGCACTAAAATTGGCATATACATGATGAAGTGGACTATGTGGGTTTCATACTTTAAAAAAAATCGGATTCGGCGGGCAACTACATTTTTGGCCATTTACGAAACTGTGTTTACACCAGGAAAGCTAGCCGTTCATGTAGTCCATTTTTGTACTCGGCACATGTGAGAATATTGCGAAAAATCGAGTTGAACGACCTATGCTAAAACGTGAGTATTTCTGTTATCGAGTAGGTGATATTTAATTTAAGGCAAGTTTAAAGAAAAAAATTACTACTTGTGTTGGTCATATTTTGGGTTAAAAATCATGTTTTTTTGCAAATTTTGGTGTTTTTTGATGGGGTAACCATGGTTTTTACAAGTCCCAAATCTGGCAAAAACAGGTTTAAAAAAACAATCATTCTTCTTAAATAAATATATTGAAAATGTAGTTTATAAATATATATATATATATATATATATATAGGTGTCTTGTGCAAGATGAATCCACTATTCATGTTTATCCGAGACATGCCCTTTATTTTTAGGAGCAGGCCATTTCTACTGTAGACTGTTATCTTATAGGAATGATGCAGACATGAGTTTTGAAGAAGTAATTAATATGACTTTGATGACACTTTCAATTGTTTTATTAAATCAGAAGAAATAAAACACACAATAGATAAAGTCATAAAAGGTGGCATGTTCTACCGAAATACCATAATAATTTTAATGTATATCTTAGGCAAAGCCTCAACTCCTTGACGACTCTCATTTAAAACAGAGGTTAGTTTGCTGGCTTATTCATGAGTCAATACAGTAAGAGGATAAATATGCTGCCAATGGTCTAGAGTTCATTTGCATTAAGCAGGTCGGGGAAACCATATAGCAAACCATAATATATGTATATGTAACACGTATAGATGTACTAGAGAGATATACACAAAGATTGGGACGTTTCTATGATTGACTTTTTTCAATCTCTTGTTAACTGGCTTCAGATCAGATTGAACAGTTTTCCCCTTTTCGATTTGGGTTTTTCCTTCTTTTATTTGTGTAAGTGTCATCGGCAAATGACCAATACGAATTTACTGTATATTAGAAATAATTGCAGCGATTGTTTGCCCTTCATAATTACGGCAATATTATAACTACGAATATAAGTGTGTAAGATACTTAACAAAAGAGGGTAATATCGCTTGGAATAACTTATTTCATAAATGTTGAAAAAGAAATGATGTTTTTAATTAACAAGTTCATGTTATGGCGAAATAAACTATTAGCCTCTGAGCTGTACGTGACCCTTGTTAAAGAAATGAATAATTATAACAAATTAACTATGTACGATCATGAATTGTTGGTTCAACGAAGGAGAACATTTTGACTTGGCTGAAATTCCTTTGTGTATAGTAGTGCAAACTGCGGTAATCAGAAGTAAATAGAAAAGAAAATTGAAACGTAAACATTGTTAAAAAATGTAAGCTTGATAGGAGAGATTTTATTTTGGAAGCACACGAGTACTGGTGAAAAATTAAAACAAAAAATACAAAGAAAATACAAAAAAAAAGTGTTAAAAACGACTGTGATTGAGTACCTTACATCATAATTACTTTATGGTGATTTAGACAACGATGACCTATATAACAAGAGCAGTCGACATCTAAAACAACAAGCAACTGGTTCGGAGTAAAAATAGGCCTGTTGAATCCCAGTGTTTGTTATAATAAGATCGACTATCTATAGCATGGGCCCTCTTAGAATCGGGAGGGGGGCTGCGGTGGCAGTGATTACGCGTCTGTCGTTCTACCTCCACCTAGTCCTTCGCCTCTGAGTGGTGGATCGAGACCTACGTGGGGCAGTCGCCAGGTACTGGCCGTTAATCGTTGCTTTTTCACCGGCAACCCCGGCTTTCCTCCCTCATCAAAACTGTGCACGTCCTTAACCGACCATAGCTGTCGATACGATATAAAATACAAATAAACAAAACTGAAACTCTTAGACTCGGGGCTTTTCCTTGCTTTTTGTGAGAGGAGACATAAAGAAACGAAATTGATCTACCCCCCTCATTTACCTTATGGGATCTATATATTTTCCTTTTCGTACTTCCCTTCCTTTTTTTGTCAGCGGTGTTGCCCGAGGGAGCTGTCCTAAAATAAACCTTCAAAATACAAAGCAAAAGCTGAAAATAAAATTACAGACCTGTAAAAACTATACTCACGACCTACGTCACCTAAGGCCAGTACCCTGCGACTGCCCCACGTAGGTCTAGAATTCACGACCCAGAGGTGGAGGGTTTGTGGTAGCAGAATGTCAGACGCCTTAACCACTTGGCCACCGCGCGAGGCCCCTGAAATGAACCACGATAAACATATTTAGATACAAGTCTAATGTAAACAATTTTGAGAGACTGTAGAGATTGTTTTGTTGTACTTATTAACTACTACACAAAAACGACAGAAAAAAAAATTGTTGTTAAATGGTCATATATTAATGACAGGTACAAAATGTGACACTACAAGTTCACAATCTGTATCATCAAATATTAGTTATGTTGAATAATACATAGATCAGAAGTACAGTAACTTCTGTTTATGTGTGTGTAACAACAAAGGTGGGCACCATTTAAAATATTACCTTGCTCCTCATTATATAAAAGAGGTGGGATTTTAACAAAAACGATGTCTCAAGCTAAAATTAAGTATTTCAAATCCGTGTGGAGCTTCGCAGCAGACAATAATTTTTTATCGAAGTGATGCAGAGGGTGCCGCTTACTTACACAACAATATATATTTGGGACAGTGTAAGTCATTGCAATATTGTATTCTGATAAATATAGCGATATTCGTTAGTGCAGTTTATATTACAAAACACAGCAATTACTGAATACCCGGGATGTTTTGATATCAACAAGGTTATTAAAAGAATGTATATGTATAACAAAAAATTAATGACAAACAATTATTATGATTGACCATTGATTATTTGCACACTTAGTCATAATTTTTTTATGGCGCGAATGTCTTTTATGTTATTGTGTTTTGCAACGCAGAAAGATTTTGCATATCATACAGAGTAATACATTCATAATACATAATTGTTTAGTTTTGTCAAATTTTGTTTAAGGTCCTGTTAAAACCAAAGTCATTTAAGGACGAGCCTCCATTTGTGTTGTGTACGTGGGATGTGTGAATGTGTGCCAGAGACAGGGTATGTTGGTGAAAATGTGATAGGACAGTTTAACAGAATCGTATGTAATCGTGAGCTGGTTAAGAGTTTCTAAAACATGTCATTTTGTTGTAATGTAATTTGATATTGACCTTTAATTGACTCTTATTTTCCTATCTAACCCACGAAGCTTTTTGTAAAATGTTTGAATTCACATTCCATCGCTTAGATAGCTCATTTATGTTTACTTTAAGGGTTTTGGCCACGATTTTTAACATTTTGCAAATACGCGAAATATGTAATAAATGTAAATAAATACCGAATCATCTATGAACGCACATTCAGAAGTGTACGGTTATTCATATATAACCAGTTAAATGTTATCGCTCCTTACTTTCGAGAATTTTAATGAGCTTATTTATAGGTCTCTCGCTTCTTGTCACGTAAGATTTGCACGTTAGGGTCACTTGTCCATATAACAGTAGCTAGGGTTCAGGTGCTACACTGGTCGCTGGGAAGGCAGACGATATGGATTGGACCTCTTGCTTCGGAAAACAACATGTTTAATTGTTCCGTCTTTGTTGCCGGGTTAAATTAGTGTCATAGGACAGAATATTACGCAAACGTAGATCACTTAAGGAGTAGAAACACCTGGCAGTACAGTTTAATTGTATATCCACGTGTATACGTTAATAGCCATTTTTTGTCTAGTGTCTATGAAACTGTCACTGTCACGATTAGTTGTTAATATTTTGAGTTTAAAATATTTGTTTCGTTGAAATATTGCTTTAGATTTCGGCTGAAATCGAGATACGCAAAATAAAAATTGCCCTTACTCACATAAGATTTTTTGTAACTATTTAAAAAAAAAAAAAAAAAAACTTATGTGCATTGAAACATGAAAAAATGCACCGTTCTGAAGCATCATAAGCCCACCCCAACAACACATTTATACTAATTAAACAGATACGTCACTCAGGTGTGGCTTGAAGTGATAACCCTAAACCCAAACCAAAAAAATATGACTTCAAAATCAATGCATATTTTTATTTAGAAAAGAAACAGGTTCCCCAATATACGTGAAATTCAGAAGCAAGAATTCGAATAAT
>JAULCA010273137.1:0-13167 GCA_032360845.1 Crassadoma gigantea
TAACGGTGAACGACTTGTTGCAGTGTACCACGATATCAAAACTAATGTAATATAGTTAATTCAATCTAATTTTTAAACAAAACCTGAAAATTGGTCCTTTATAGAATTATCACTAGATATAAAAAGTAAGGGATCATTTCTAAAAATAAGGACTCATTATAACATTACCCTCAGTCTATAATGCAAGTTAAATGCAGTTTTGAGAACAATTCGCAAAATTACTCATCTCATAAGATTATTGTATATATGGTTTTTAGCTGCAAGAGACATGTTTTGTGATAATTCTAATTAAAATAAAAGCAAACAATAATAAAAATTACAATCGCAAAAAAATACCTCTTCGCAAAATGATTGACAACGTATTCACAGAATATATATTGTTTAATTATATGCTTAAACGAATAATTCAGGAAAGGGTAGCGCACATACCTTTAAGGTATAGCTCAGCAGAGTCAGTCTCACTAACTATTCGTTCTGAAAAGAAACTCCAAAATCAGCATTCACCGGGCATACAAACTCGAGCACATAATAAATACTACCCATCCATTCTCCTAAATCCCAGGTACGATAGAGATGATGTTTTTTAAGTTAAGAAGTGGAGGGGGAAAGATTAGAGCTACAACGTTATATCCCACTACTAGAGAACATCATATTGAAATTAAAATCAATTTGATATGCACATCTTCATGGTTTTATTGACAATAACCGAACCTTCATTAAAATGTACCATTTCAATTGTTTAACAATGAGTTTCGTTTTTTATCGTTTTTGTTACAGAAACTCTTACAAATCTGCTTTGCTAAGGTATCTGTATTCACAGATAAAAATGCCACTTTCAAATAATCTTTGATCTCTTAACCATTTATTGCACACAACAGTATCGAACGGGCCGGTAATACTAGTTTCTATTGTCAGCCATCTTCGCTAGCCAAGTGTACGCTCCGTATACACTCCGCTTACCAAAGGATAAGTGGAGTTTATATAGAGCGAACACTTGGCTAGCGAAGATGATTGTCAGCAGAGGACAGTTTATCTTCTAAAAAGAGTGGGAGGGGTACTTGTATTTCTCAAACAACTATACGGAATCGGAAGTTAAAAGAATGGAGACGGTAGTAAATATGTCAAGCACTGCATTATACATTTTACTATAATACAACAGGCTGATACACAGCAAAGTCCTGGTTCAATACTAATAATCCTGTCAATACACAATAATCCAGCAACACCTGAATTGAGAATTTTTTTCCAACTTTTTGTACTTTTCAACGATCCAACTAAGACATAGGTGATACAAAATTAATCTAATTGATTGTTACCCATTGAAATTACATGCACAATTTTGAAAATTATATCACAACTTTGACAATATGTCTAATTGACTGATTTATAATAATCTGATTCTCTGCATTAAAGAGATTTGTTTTACGTCATAATCTTTAATCTCAATCAAACTAATAAACCATGCTCTATCATTCTCAATCAAGTTTTTCTGTAAATTGATGCTTATCTACAGTAAAACATAATATTTGTTTGTAAAAATATGCACCATACAACACTCTGTTTGACTTACTATATTTGCTAAGGGGATTTGTAATCTGCCGAAAACGGTAATAATTTGTTACCAAACCGTCGTCAACTAGATCCTGCATGCAAACTTGCACTAAATACAAGGTACCAACTTAAATTTCCCGGTAACAAACAAAAAATCAATTAAAAACGAACCAATTATTCAGAGACGTTTTGTGATGTAATTTAATTGAGTAAAATTGACTAAGCCACTGATTTTTTTTATTTTTCAGCGGGAGTACAAAGGGGAGAAGGACTTCAGGGGAAGGTTTGAGGAGTTTGAATATAAAACGAAAATTGATAGGACTTGAATGGTAGCGGTTTCAAATGAAAGACAAATAAGTTTATTGATCTTTCATCGGCAACTTATTCTCAAAACGAAGAACAGGGTAAAAAGAAAAACAAAATTTAATATGAAGAATCAAAATGAGCGGATCAGAATTTTACAGATATGAAAATTGTCGTAATAAGGGTTCTAGTTTCAATACAGAAAATCAAAACATCCTTAGTAGTGAAAAAAAACATTGATAATCTCTATCAAATTATTAAGGCAATTTGAAACATCTATGACAGAGGGATGAGGAGTCGAAGACACATCTCATCACATAACCAGAATACCGAAGGAAGAAATAAAGGCACTGACGGTCAATGTAAGAAAACTCATTACATAATCAAATCTTCCAATTGTAACATGTTATGGTTATATGATGAACAGAATTCTACACAGAAGTTCGTGTTAAATTTAAATTTACGAACTTGAATGCTGTAATTTATCAAAAGAACAGCAAACGTGTCAAACTATATTCCAACACCTGTGTAAAATTCTTAATATCTTCAAAAGGGAAAACGAACAAAGTCAGAAACCAAATAATGGGAAAATAACAAGGGTGAAAATAAAAACTTTGTTACAACACGAGGGTAAAAGCAACAAAAACAGTGACATTTTTTTTACAAAAGCAAGGAGATCAGTTTTTAACTCTAAAAATTCATTTCTAAGTTCAACTAAAACAAAACTTTCAGTTATTCTATAGAATTTAGAATAATATATTTGTTTTCTATGTGATACATTTAATTAAAAGCAGCCATAATATATAACTAAAGTATCAAAGAAATGAAACAAAATAAGCTTTGCTTTAACTGTAAAAATTCGATTTTGATTCAGCAAAACTTTAAATATATAGTTAATTCCTGTCTTGTGTACTGTATAAATATGATTTGAATACCATTCTTATTTCAGATAGGAAAGTACTTCGACTTATTTAAAAAGTATTTAAACTTTACACTAGGATTTTTGTTGCTGTCTAGGGCACGCCTATCATTGTGGGTAGAGAACAAAACGTTTCACACGGACATACCCTTACCTTTTACCTAATTTATTATTATTCCGCACTCACTTCCGCTTCAGCCTAAATATGTAGAGGATATATAGCGTATTCATATGTGCTTCTCAATTTCCCCTAATACCTTATGTATTCCAATTTTGTTAAAATGCTAGAAATTCAATAATCATGAAGTCCAAAAATGTCAGTTTAAAGAACTAAGAACATTGGATAGGTTGGTTTTAGTTTTTACAGATTCAACTACAATTTCCGATTATATTGAAGTTATTTTCAGGCAAATACTTACTTCAAAGTCCTCCTAAATAGATTGTTGACTGTTTGTCTTAAAAGTTGTGTTTTCATTTTTCTTGAACATATACTACTTGCATGCGAATCGTGTTTATTATCTAACAGATATGGTGTTCCAATTAAAAGGTAGACAATGATAGAGGCAATTCTATTCCGGACTGAAGACAATTTGTTGAATAAACAAGCCACTTTAAGGCTTTAAAACACATTCAACCCTATGATACGTGTGAGTTTATAAATGCTCGATTTAAAAAAAAAAAAAAAAAGAAGACTTATTCAATAATTTCCATAATTAAATACAAGAATATGCAATGATATTTTGATATTCTATCTTGCCTTGTTTCTTCAAAATACTTTCAGCTAATGTTCAAATCAAAGTAAAGTTTGGAATAATATTAAACGTAGATAATACTCACTTCAGCTTCACCCTAAATAGATGAGGAGTGTATCATGTATTTTGTAGTTCAATCCATGTAAGAATCATGTATTAAAATGTATGGACTTTGTGACATTCAGTAAGACTTTCAGAACAGAAATATTTCAAAATATTTCCAAATCAAACACTGTAACGTTTTTAATAAATGTTGATAAATGTTGTACGGCCAAAAGTACCTGATTTACAATTAAAAACGATGTCATTTTGTAAAGCACCATCTTATGTGTGTTTGCGGACAATGTTGAATCTGATTAGTACAGATGACTGACAACGTTCATAGTACTGGTCACTGATCACATGACGTTTGAAGTACAGATCACATGACAACTTTTGAAACACTTGATAAAATGACAATAGCTGAACCAGCTACACAGGATACATGTAGGTGACAAGTATATATATATGTATATATATAAGCAAAGGTTCCTAGCGTTAATTTTTGAACCTGGATATAAATGCCAACCATTTAAATGGGTCCTGCTGACAGGTACCCTGACTGGCCTTTATAAACAGGTTATATAAGCAAGCAATATATAATAGATAGCATGTTTCATAATAAATCGGAGTAGCTGATTGGAATAAAGTGGGGACAAGCTTCTGAAAGAAGATTGTTGCCAGCAGAATTTGGTTAAAAAAACACGAAATAAAAATGTTATATTATGATCAGATAACTTATTTGAATTTAAGAATATATACTAATATTACGGCTTCTGATATTCACATGAATTTATTCTTTTAATCTTAATTAACGAAGATGAAAAATACATCAAATCTGAGTAGTAGAAACATAAGAATCGATATTAAAATTTGTGATGTATACTTACTTCACCTTCCCCCTGAAAAATAGTAAGACAAAAAAAGAATAAATTTTGTTTAAAAGTGTAATGGTCGAAAATGCTAATACCATGTTTAAGTTATTACAAAATCAACTATATATACCAGTACAAATGTTGAATTTTATATATTATAAATATTATTAGTATAAATGTATATATATATTGTAGTGTTCATAATTTGTAACTGTTGATTCCCTTGCCTATGGACTAAATATGGTAATCAACACCAGGACAATGAGATATAACTCCCTACAGCTATTCAACGAATTTGGGAACACTAGAAATTTCAATAACATTCACATGTATTTCATATTTCACAGTACATTTTCCTGAACAGCAGTCTTGATCAGTTATGATTTCGACTACTTATGAAAAAAGAGAGATGAAACTTACCCCTTCTTCGTCTACTGCGTGCTTGCTCGATGACTTCAGGTTATCACGGAAATCAGATTTTTTGGCTTCTTTTCTTTGAATTTTATCAAGTCTGTAAATCAGAAATGAAGTCACATTGAACAAAAGCAAATATCGGCAAATGCTTATTGATTGGAGATTAAGTTAATGTTACTTTCCTATGAAAGTATTTTATTTATTTTTCACGAGGGATATTTGTCGTTTCTTTATTTGTAGTTTAACAACATCACTTTTATGTTTCATAAAAAAATTGTTTTGCTTAAATTAACTGAAATATTACGAAAAAAAGTTAAAATTACTTACTTGCTTTCTGTTTTGTTAACTTTTCTCAATACAGGCTTTACGCTGAAAATAAGATGAAGCATACGTCAGTTTTGTTAAATAATATTCGGATAAATCAACAACTTTTTGGCTATAAGTTTCTAAAGTCAACACGCTACCCTGTTACGTTATGACTCTCAAAATAACAGTCCTGATTGTTTACCTAAACAAAAGGGTGTAAACCAAACAAAATACTCATGTTTGAAACTGTGACACATTTTAGTTTTGATATCAAACATTTTAAACGGTGCACGCGAACATCACTTGTTTAATTACAAAGCTCATCTTGTCAGTTAAAACTCTGTGTGAAATCATCATGAAATCACAATGTACCCAACGACTGGCAAGGATTTACTTGTTTTATGTATATTATTTCATCTTATGAACACATATAAAGTATATACTTACAATTTACCCTTTGTATCATTCACTTTAAGTGTCAACTCATTAATCTGTAAACAGATAGACAACAATAGACATGTCAGAAAGCAGGTTATTTAGACTACCTTAATTTCGAATAAAACAAGCTCTCGTTTTAAATATTAATAGAAGCTTCTGCAATATTTGAAGGTGTATCATTATATTAAATCCGACTGGCTGAAAGACAAAGTTAACAATGCTTTTTCTATAGTAGTTTTGTGGCAGTTTACCTCAAGTGTTACAAAACATTTAGAGTAATTTGACAAAGATATTGACGAATAGTTGTCAAAGTTTGATGCTGTTTGGCAAATTTGTTATGGTTTGTTGTCCCTCAAATGATTCAATACTATTGTAAGACCACAATTTCAAAAACATGTATTTCAAGTATTTAACACTGACGTACAAAGTCCTTACCTCGAAATCTTGTTTGCGAATCTTTGCTTCCCAGTCGTAAACATCTTCTTCGAGTGTTGCAAGCTTCTTGTGAAATTCTTTACAAAGAGCTTGAAGAGCAGCTACAAAATAGAAAAAAAACGACATGATATACATGCCAACATTTTACAAAACCTTGTAGATTAAATGTCTTGTCAATATTATATATGCATAAATATATAACAAATTATTTCATATTTTTCAAACTCAAACTAACAATTCTAATGAACAAACAAGCACATGACTGGTCAGAATCAATTTTGTTTCGCAATATAAGAAGAGATCTTTAATTGAAATTTGTATTCATGCTTCCAAATGCTAAATGACTTTATCCTAGAATGAAATTAAAATAAATAAGAAATGAACAAAAACATAAGGAAGAAAGGGCGACATGCAAGAGTTGGAGCTTGTGTTTATGTATTTGAATTAAAACTATTTGTAAGTAAATTACATCCATCCTAATGCTATATTTACGCTAAGATAAAGATTTTTGAAATAAATTTGGCAGAATTATGGCACTCTTGACTTTAAATAGCATAAAGTAATAAGTAACAAGATAAATACTGTTAGAGTAAACACGCAATATGAATACTTTGTATATGATTTTTTAAACTTGTTATTTGCTATTATATTTGTATAAAGTATTCATTTTTTTGATAATTCAGTAGTATATAAATGGAAATCGCGTACAACACAGGTTTCCTGATTTTATAATGGTATAATGTATTTATGGACAGTGTGTTCAAGGATAATCCTGAAGTGGCTATGGGGATATTGATGCCTAAAAACTGACTATAACCTCTCCGTGTTCAAATTTTCTTTTGATTTTACATGGAATAGCCTCTTTTAATTTTTATATTGATAAAAAATTGCTGAAATAGCCCACTGCCCCCAATTTTTTATAGGACACTGGGGTCAAGCACTTAAACCTGGTTGTATGACTGAAGACAACATTTCAATGAGAATCTATCGATATTTATAGGAAATGCTGCTCATGAAAAAGGAAGTATAATTGTTGACATGCTCATAGATGGTAAGTACAACCTTTACTTATAAATCTATATTTATTGTATAAATGTTCTGAATGATTTATAAAGTCATTGATGAATATGAATGGTAATAAGTGCACTTTGTTAATTGAAAGTCATTATCTATTAATGAGAATTTTAAGAATTATATCATTAAGTGGACAACAGTGTTTAAGAGATGGTGTGATTTCTGCTTATTAAAACAGAATAGAAACATGCATATGTACTTACCTTTGGATATAGATATGGAAACATGCATAATATATGGGTGTTTTATATGGACTGGTGTAAAAATATATGGGGGGACTTCTTTATACAAACTTGTGTAAAAAATAAAATAAAAATCTGTAGAGTCATTCAAAAGTAAAAGAAATCACTGAGCAAACAAAACCTTGAAAGGACAAACAACCAAATATAATTCTAGATTAAAAAAAATCAACTGTTGCTATGGCAACCAAGGTCATGCTACCCTACCTACATCCTTTCCATCAGTGCTAAATTTGGGTACGAGGTCATTGATATATTTCTCCTTAGCCTCTGCCTTGGCTTTGGCCTCGTTTTTCAAGTCCTCTGCTGCCTTTTGCATGATGAGTTTCTAAAAACAAATCCTTTACAATGATTTCGTGTCATTCCCAGAATAAAACCAAGATAAACATATACGACAACACAAAATAAAAGTCCTTTGAAAATCTGGTTTGTGGATTGTTTCCCTCAAAACAAAAATGTTTCCTTGGTAACTGCCATTGTATACATACATCAGTAACACACCATGCTTCAGGTTTCCTTAAATCACATGCTTCATTCTTACTACATTCAAAGTATTTCAGGAGGATGTAAACGACCTTTATCTCATGCTTTGTAAGGGAAAGTGTCAATATATTGCTTATGTTATATTGTTGAATCAGACTATACAGATATACGTGAACATACTGATAAAAGCAAACACAGTGGTTCCTTTTTAGAAGAATTCCCAAAAGTATCTGAAAAAACTGTTACAATTCTCTGAGTAATCCATCGACTTCAACACTTTCAGATCGACCAAAAAATATAACTTAACTGTTTCGATACACATTTCAACAGGTTCAGTTTTTTCAGGAGTTAAATGAAAAATGTTGTGTGTCTGATATAAGAAACCCTTTTAATGGTACTATTCATGAGAGTAATGGTTGTCTTAGAGATGAACAGCCATCTGGCTAGCATAACCTTATACTAGGGCATCAGTAATGAGCAGGGTCATGCAACATGGTTTTGTTTTGTTTTGTTTCATGTCCTATTAACAGTTGAGGTCATTTAAGGATGTGTCATGCAACATTCTGAATACACCAGCTACATGGTTCAGTTGTTGCTATGTAAAGAGAGCAATTATTGTGCGTGTGTTCTCGGAGAAATTATTTCATATTCATTAAGTCAACGGTAACAAACAATAGATCAGACATGTAATCTTCCATGAGTTTCCATTTCATATGAGAATTATTAAAACAAATCTAAAGAATTTAAAAAGAATGATCTGGAAGTCATTTCAATATTTAATATGTATTTTTTATTGTAACTTCTGTATTCTCATAAACATCTTTCTATATTGTCATAGGTGGAGGCTAGGAATAACAAATAGCCATATGTATGCTGGCATAGCCAAGATACTGCAAACTTTTGTAATGATAAGGATGAAGGAACTGATATTTTATATTTGCTGAAAAGCAAGAATTTTTTTCTTAACATATGAAAAGCTCAAGTGAAGCTGCTGTAGCTGGTGCCCGAAATAAACTGATTTTTACCTGTCAAATTAACTGACATTGACCCAGAATGAAATAGTGACTTTTTAAGTAAAACTTGCAGATATTGTCATGGCCTTTTTTGTACGCTAGCCGTGTCATTGGGAAAAGAAAGGTTAGTTTGAATACTGCTCTGAAGAGAAGCATTGTTAGTAAACGGTTTTGTTAGATTTTATAACAAGCTCAACCTTGAACCCGTACCCATGGTTTTGGCCTAGGACGCTGCAACGTATAAGGATTAGTACACTTAGTGCGGTATGGTTATATATATGGATATACTCCCAGGGTAAAGGCACTTATAATGTATCATTTCAATCTCATTTATATGTATTAAATATGCAAATACTCTGATAAACAATGATCCTGTATTATACCTTGGTGACATTTCATCTCTAAAATTGAAATATTTTTTCTTCTTTTTTTCTCTCGTATATTTCATGCATACACAAACTTCAGGATATGTAAAACTTGGTCAGAAGTATTATTTTAACTTATATATAATCATAAGAAGTAGATTTGAAACATTATTCCTAATAGATACAAAATATATGCCTTTGAATGTGAGAGGTGTATAGGTTTGCAAATATATACGTGTTTGTTTTTTTATGTTATCTCAAATCACAAAACAAACCTTTACTCATGCAGGACAAATCAGGCAGAGGTTGTATTCGTTGGCGTAACACTCTCCTCTTCTCTGCTTCACAGTCTAAGCTTTCATCATCTTCATCATCTGACGTGTTGTACTATTTCACACACATGCAACAAAAGTAATGACGCATGCAATTATCAGCTGCAATCAAGGAGTAGGTTATATTTAATCTATAACACAAATTCTGAAAAAAAACGTGCAGGAATGCAAGCAAATTGTTTGCAGACAATTTCACCCTAGGATTGAATTTGTTAAAAATGATTTTCTTAAAAGAGGAAAAAAACTAATCTTTTAATTAAAATTCAACACCATTTACAGAGGTAAGAAAAGTCACACACACACAAACTCATAACACCAGTTGTCCTAACTTTCTGCGCAACTAGAGATATCTTCACCAGGCAAAAACAAAGCCTTACTTTTGATCAAACACTTACATTTACAAAATTTTGATAAACACTTGTGGTCTCACTTTTTATGAACTATATTCTGTTTTGTTAATTGTAATCCTTGATTTGATCAGTAATTACCTGCCTAAATAATCATAAAACTCTGGTCAACCCATGCACAAGTTAAACTGATTGAAATACCCAAGTTTCTTCTTTCCCATATTCCAAGATGTTTAGTCTACCATAGTTTTCTTGGCTTGCAGTAATCTGTTAAGAAGAGTATCCATCACCTTGCAGTAATTATCAGTAATTGTGATTTGATAATTAGTTTCATGTTAAACTATCAAATTAGCTAGTTTGTTTTATAACATTATTTCTTCTTAAGTCTTCTAAATAAAATTACTCATAGTTTCATGAATTTTACTTCCCTTAGTATAAACTTAAACCTTTCCTCATATATCTTCTATTATTAACAGTATGTTTCATTCACATGATTGAAGATAACCGTATCTCCCCCTAGCATCAGATTGAAATTAACTAAACATCACAACTCCTAGCAGGAAACAAACCGTAATATCTCCCTACTACCTAGTCGTCCTAGTATTAAAGTATGTTAATTATACTCTGCATCATTAATTATTTACCTGTCATATTATGAAATGAATGATGTTTACTAATTATGTATTCTACCTCTAGTGTCATGCATGGCCTAATGTACTAACAGCTCAAGATTTTTTTCTTACAATTTAACCATTTTGTTCTAGTGTTTTCTTCAAATTCTTCAGATTACTAGATGGTTGCAGTCCCAAAAGTAAAATTAGATTTTTTTAATCATAAAGTTAATGTTGAATAAAAGTACCGAAATTTTATACAGTTTGTTCTTTATGATGTGTAAATATTTCCATCAAAATGTACAGATAAATTTCATATAATCTCCATTTATCATCAAACTATCCACTAAAAAGCACAACCAAATACTGTATGTTAATAAATTATTTCATTATTTAGGTGCCGAAAGAAATAAAACTGTGACCCCATATCATGCTGCTGATTATATTCATTGTTCTTGCAGACTTAAACAAGCTTTTCCCTTACAACCAAGACGATCATGAATGTACAAACTACAATGAGTGTTTTATAAATTAAGCTTCCAGCCACCCCCACCTGCCATTCCATGTTGGGAGCCTGAACTACATTCTTCCCCGACATGATATGAAAAAAGCTACAATCAACCCTTCACTAAGGAATGTGCGAACCACAGCAGGTAAAAAACAACCAACAACAAATGTAAGAAAAATTTACTAAAATCCACTCTGTATAAGAATGTTATAAACTTCCATCCATGTTTAAAACTTTAAAATGCTAAAATCCATCCTTCATATACGAGATACAGACCATCCTCTCTGTATAAAACTACAAGACAAACTCAACTTGTTGACCCCTAAATTTTCCTAATGAACTATTCCAACCATTGGATTGGAAGGGTTCAAATGTGTTTTCAGGGATGAATGAGTTATGTATAACGCTACACTCCATCCTCCAAATTTGAAGTTGTAATTCATCCTTCATACTTGAAGCAACAATTCACCCTTCATATTTGAAGCTTAAAACTTCATAATTCACATGTGAAGCAATAACCTGGCTTCAATATGAAGCTTCAATCCACCCTCCATGTATGTTGCAAAAACAAACCCTCCCCTACACCATAAAGGATGCAGGAATTATCTCCACATCTCTATGAATGTTCTAACATTTTCCCACACTTCTTTCTGAAAATCAACATGTTAAACAAATCATTCAAAACAAAGTTGACAATGTAACATACAAAGGCAGGTTACCAAGAAATATTTTTTTTTTTTTTTTCCAACTTTTTTGTAGTGTTGATCTGCAGATTGCTTACCAGAACATGAATGACACTCCAGCAGATCAAACTATCTTTTAACAAGGATAATAGGATTGTTACTTCATTCAACAGAATAAATCTTCATCTCACTTGTCTGATGCAAGAGGATAAAATGCAAAATCCACATACTTTTTCGTGTAAAGGGTAAAATTGTATTAAACCATAATTATACAGTATGTATAAGAGAAACATGATACATCATTTTTTTTTTATATAAAACAGAATAATTAAAAGTTGTGACAATTTCAATATTCCACAATCAATTACCATTATTGCATGACATTTATAGAACAGTGTGATACTTATAATTCTTACCTTAACTGAGAAATAGTTGAATGCAGCATGTAGATAAATGATAATTTTTTTTATAATTTAAATCAACTGAAATACACAGACAATTATAATACGACATCACCATTAGTAGAATATACTCTACTATCATATTAGCTACAACATACATGATCTATTAGGATATATATATATGCTACTAGTTTTAGTACTAGTAAACACCTAATCAAATGACATACAGAAGCAAGAAAAAAGATCTACAGCGACCTACTTTCAACATCTTCTTCTTCTCTGGGGAAAGACCACCCAGACCCTTCTTTTTTTTCTTCTTTTGTTCCTCCGCCATTCTTCTGGCTTCCTAGTAGCAAACAAAATTTGTTGCCTAGAAACCATTTCGTTATCATAGAAACAATAAGAAGACAAAAACTGTTGTGTTTGTTGTCTTATGAATACACCACATCACATTATCCTGTATATTGTCATTAATTTACAGTCAGTATTTCAGGAATAACTGGAATGGTTGGAAAGTGTTAGAGTAAAACAGTGACTACCGTTACCCGAGCTCTTTAAAACACTAATGACAACATTGTATTCGAATAAAATCATCTTCCGTTGAAACCCTATCTTCTCCTCAAGGTGTGGAAGGCAAATCTTTACCAAGTAATTTATGCAGTTACGGACAACTTTGAAAAAAAACATTTCTTTCATTAAAGGAATAGCATAATCTTGCGAAAGAAAAAAGAAATATTCTCTAACTTTAACCATGACCTTTGATCTTTGACCTGAATGTCTAAGAAATATATCAAGTGATCCGCAAAAACTGATTATTTGAAGGATAAACCATCAATACCATCAACATAAACTAAGAAGACAAATAACAACTGAAAACTAACAAACCAAAACTGACAACAATTGTGCTATCTTCAGTGCCACTGGCTGCTGAGTTGTTAGGTGATTTCTGTCGACAACACTTTAGGTTAGAAATTAACTTGTAGTAACGACAACTAGTATATATTAATTCTTTATTAAACACCTACAAAGCAACAGAAAGCTAATATATATAAAGACTATATACCAACCTTTTATGAAGA